>BLBF01000033.1:1178632-1221299 GCA_015471245.1 Laticauda colubrina
CTATACAGAAGCCTGATGATGGCAGATGAGATTCTGCTGAAACGTTGCTACAACTTTAAAAGCACTACAATGACGTGGGATAATACCCGAAGGAAGCTGAATAGCACACATATATATACACATATATACACCCACACCCACATATACATATACTGAAAAATATAAGTCCCTGGTAGATCCAGGAGGAGCTCTTTTTGCCAGCGGCAAAGAGGTAGCCATTAAAGCTGCTGAAGCTGGGACAGCTACCAAACAGAAGAGAATGGAAAGAGAAACCACCCACTTTGGTGAGTTTTCCTTTATTTTAAGACTTGAAAATACACCTTAAGGAAAAGAAAGAATTTATAAAATCTAAGACAGAAGTGTTTAAGCAGAGATTTTAAACAAGAAATCAAAATTAATATTTCTTTTTTTTAATTTATTGGACTTTTAACATATTTTTTACTTTGAAACTGGACTGGTTTTTTTTTTACTTTTATTTTTTCTTTTTTGTCTTTTTTCCTTTTTTGTTTTTACAATATTCTAGGTCAGAGATTCCCTTCCAGCTTTTTTTTTCCTCGAGTCTTTTATTTTTAATTAATTTTTTTATTACATTTTGCTTGGAAAAGGAGGGGGAAAGTGAAAGTAGAGGAAAGTTTGTAACACTGCCAAGTAGAGGCTTAGAAATATTGTTTTCTTTTTTCTCCTTTTCAACAAGACAAAGCTGAGAAAGAACTGAGGCCTCTTTTCAAGGACTTTGAGCCTTTGATAAGATAGAGGGAAGAGCATGAGAAAGTGTTATTGCAGGTGCTCCTCTGGATTTTTATCAGTGGTTGGAGTCTGGTGTTGAAATTTATAGAAAGAAGGTGATAAAATTCTAGAGAAGAGTGTTATAAAATTGTTTGGAACTGAACAAAAAAGCCTTGGATAATTAAACAGGTGCAGTGTGTTACTTCTCTTTTTTTTACATTGGGCTATTCTCTACTTTAACAAACCCCCTCCTTATTAGTCTATTATTTCCGATAGTTATTTGGACTTTTGGCTTTTTGGAACTTGTTTTTGTTTTTCTTTGTGGCTTTTTTTTTTCCTTTTTATACTCAAGACTTTTTAATTCGATTAAGGTGTTGAAGAACCTGAAGAACTTTACTTTTTTTTTTTTTTTTTTTTTGCCACCCACAATACTTAACAATTTCTCCTTTTTCTGTTTATAGTTTTTTCTTCTTTTGGGGGGGTTTTTCCCGCTATTAACCAATTGATTGGATTAAGTGTACAAGAATCTGAAGAAACTTTTATTTTATTCTACTTCCTTTTTATTTCACTATTCTTACTTGGAATTATAACTGATCATTACATGAGCGGATTAAGGTCTAGAAGAACCTGAAGATCTTGAATTCTTTGAAATGAGCAGGAAACTAACAGCAGCTGGTTCTTCAATTCCTGCTTCTTCCTCTTCACCATCTGGAAGACAACACTCAATACAGATGGTGTTACAACAAGAAAAAGAACAGGAAAAGGTGACACTGCAGGTGACAATGCAAGGAATTCAAAACATACAATCAAGAACAGAGAATATTGAAAAGAGAACAAAGAAAACTGATGAAAAGATGGAGAATATTCAACAAATGATGATGAAGTATGATGAGAGATTCCCCAAAAAATTGAAGAAGATAAACAAAGAGATAAGAAGACTGGAGATATTGATGGCAGATTAACTGTGGTTGAACAAGATAAAAGTGGGATGCTGGGAGGGGAGATGGACAGATCAGAATTTTATCTTAGATTCCAAAACATAGAGGAAGAAAAGGGACAACACTTGGCAGAGATAATGATAGAAATCTTGGTTGAAGCTCTGGAAATAACTAAAGAGAAGATGATGGATGGAATAGATGAGATTTTTCAAGTTTTACAAGGTACGCAATGAGAAATAGTTTACCAAAAGAAGTTCACATTAGATTTACAAAGAAAGCTATTAAAACGCAAATATTGCAGGTGGCAAGAGAGAAAACATTGAAATATAAAGATAAGGAGATTGTGGTTCTGAAACAAGTACCCAGAAGAGTCAGAGAGATGAGAAGAGAGTATCGATTCTTGACTAAAATACTAATAAAAAAAGAGGTGAACTATAGATGGTTGATACCAGAAAGTTTAATGTTTACATGGTAGGAACAGAGACACAGAACTGACTCAATTGAGAAAGCAGAATTATTTCATACAGAATACTTCAGAGGAAAAGAGGAGACAGAAAAAGAAATGTCATTAATTGAATTCCAGGAGGACTGTCAAGCAGCAATTGAAAAAGAAGAAGGTGCAGTATGCGGAAAAGTGGAAGCTAGAGAACAACAAGGATCAAGATCAACTAGAGCTGCAAAACC
Organism: Laticauda colubrina; assembly: GCA_015471245.1. Lineage (NCBI taxonomy): Eukaryota > Metazoa > Chordata > Lepidosauria > Squamata > Elapidae > Laticauda > Laticauda colubrina. Next base: position 1,180,981 of record BLBF01000033.1, read on the forward strand.
TACTTATAAAGTATAATCATGAAACAGAAAAAAATTGATTACAATTAATACAAATGGACTTAATTCAGCAGTTAAACCAAGGAAAAACTTTCATAAATTAGAGAAATTAAAATTTGATATAATCTGCCTATAAGAAGTACACATTAAAAAGCAATATGATCAACTGTTGATACAGCCAAAGCTAGGGAAAATATTTACTTCTTTGACACAATGCAAGAAAAGAGGAGCGGTCTTATATATCAAAGATACTATACCAGCGAAATTGATCCATACAGATGATGATGGAAGACTCTTAATGGTGGAAATAATGGACAACAATATGAAAACACTCCTGATAGCAATCTATGCCCTGAATGAAAATCAAGAAGAATTTTATGGAAAATTATACATGAAAATAATTGAACTGGACTATGTTAATATTTGTATGATAGGAGACTTCAATGGCATAAAATACAATAAATTGGACTATACAACAAAGAAACAACATAGCAAAGCAGAAAGAGTGTCCCTAGATCCTTTTTTAAAATGATGAAATAAATTTAAAAGATGCATGGAGAGAAAGAAGCGCTGAGACCAAACTATATACCTTCAATTCAAACAGATACTTATCATGGTCCATATCATGATATGATATGGATGTCAACAGAATTTATCGCTAATCTCCAAAAAATAGATATTGAAACTAGTACTTGGGCAGATCATAACCCAATGACAATTAAATGGAAAGGACAAAAAAGAAAATATAGATGAACGTTAAATAACACTATACTAAAAGAAAAAGACTTTACACAGAGAATGGAGAAAGAACTGGCTCTTTTCTTTAAAGAAAATAAAAAAGAAGACACATCAATGCAGAATGTATGGGATACAATAAAGGCATATGTCAGAGGCCTGATGATAGACAACACAAGGAAAAGAAATTTTATGAAAAGACTAGCTTCTAACACATTAGAGGATGAGTATAAAGGACTTGAAAAAGAGTTACCAAAAATGCCACAGAAAAAGGACATTAAGTTAAAAATGGATACAATTAAACATAAAATGGAAAAAGAAGAATTAGCACAGAAAATCAGAGGTGCAAAGCAGTACTATTTTGAAGACGCAAATAAACCAGGTACCGTGTTTCTCCAGCAATACGGCCTCCCCTAATAGGAAGTCCCAGCATGTTTTATAGGCATAAAATCAAATTAAGCCCCTCCCCCACATTAATGGCCTATATTAAACATGCAAAATGGGGGGAATGGCAGGGGGGCTTGCCGTTAGGAAGTTCTTTTGTTATGGTGCTGCCTGAGTTGATTTTGGCATTGGTGGGGCACTTCATATCGGGAGATCTTCCGCCACCGTTACTTTCCCTTCTTCCCTGGCTGCCGCGGCATTTAGAGCAATGCCGTGGTGTTTGGCACTGCCACACATGGCCAGCCAGGGCTTCTCCCTGCAACTGAAGCCCGGTGGAAGCACTCAGCTTGAGGCACTCCTGTCACTACCTTCCCTTCACCTTCAAAGACAAAGCCAATTCTTTTAAAAATGATGCCCTACTACCAGTCTCCCCTGCCCGAGAGGGCAGCCCAACCCCATGTGGGGAAGTGAATCTCCCGGGGCCACAGCACAGGATCGGCCCACCCCAGGAGAAGCGCCCAGTCCGCCATCCCTGCCTGGCACTGGGCAGAGCGCGAAGAGCTTTGTCTGGGGCACCTAGCGCACCTGATAGGTGGGCCCTCCTGCCTGGTGGCAGAGCTATCACCAAGGCAGTGAGCGCCTTCCTGCCGGACCCTCCACTCACCCTGCCAGGGCCACGCTGGAACTGTGCGGGGTGGGCAGAACCAGGAAAGCGAGCCATGGGTGTCCACCCGCTTGGCAAGTGAAAGAGCCAGGCCGACATGAGCTTGGCTTCCTTCCCAAGTCCCTCCAGCCCGAACCCAAAGGGCCCACCAGGAGAGGCTGCCCAAGGAAGTGATAGCACCCACCCATCCACGGACAGGGAGGTAAGGCGACAGCCTGCGCTGTGTCCTCCTCTGAGCTGCGTCCCGCTGAGTGAGCACCTCTGCCCGATGTCTATGCCGCTGAAGCATTTGGAGCTGCTGGCGCAATTGGAGATGCGTGGGGATGGGCTGGGCGAGGGATGGAAAGGACAGATGGCGTCAGGCCCTCTCTGCCAGACTTGCCGGCCAGGGAAGCAGCACTGCCGTCGCCTCGTCTCACTGTCCGCAGAGGGGTAGGTGCTATCACTGGCTCAGGCAGCCTCTCCCGGTGGCCCCTTCAGGTTCGGGCTGGAGGGACTTGGGAAGGAAGCCAAGTAGTGGTAGTAGGGCATCATTTTTCAAAGAATTGGCTTTGCCTTCAAAGGTGAAGGGAAGGCGGCGACAGGAACACCTGAAGCTGAGTGTCTCCGCCGGGCTCTGGTTGCAGGTAGGAGCCCTGGCTGGCCACGTATAGCTGTACCAAATGCCGCGGCATTGCTCTAAATGCTGTGGCAGCACGGGGAGAAGGGAAAGCAACAGTGGCGGAAGGTCTCCCGATACAAAGTGCCCCACCAACGCCAAGGTCAACATCCAAGCTGTCACCGCCCACCTGCCTGAGGATGCAAGGGGGTGGGAATTAAGTCACCCCCGAAAAGACCTAGCCATTTTTTGGGGGGGGGGTCAAAAAAAAATAAGACCCAGCCTTATTTGTGAGAAACATGGTCGATGGTTAGCATATAAACTGAGAAAGGAGAGAGAATCAAGGAAAGTATTGCAATTAATAGATGATCAAGCTCAAATTGCTATGGAAGTAAAGAGAAGAAAATCATACAATATTATTATGGGAAACTATACACACAACAGAATATAGATGATGAAAGAGTTAAACAGTATTTTACAGAATGCTAACCTACCCCAGATATCTAAAGAGATTGAAATAATGTTAGAAACCAATATAACGATGATGGAGTTAACTGAAGCACTTAAGAAGCAAAATAATGGAAAGGCACCAGGTCCAGATGGACTACCAGCGGAATTTTATAAGACATTACAAGAATCATTGAATCTCCCATTGTTAGAAGTTATGAAGTTATTTCAAAGAAGAGAATACCCAAATCATGGTCAGAAGCTTATATTACACTTGTCCCAAAAGAGGATGCCGACCCACTACAAATCAAGAACTATAGACCTATTTCCCTACTAAACTCAGATTATAATATTTTTGCTTCAATACTGGCAGAAAGACTCAAAAAATACTTAAACAACTTTATTTATGCTGATCAAAATGGATTCCTGTCAGAGACAAATCAAAGACAATATGAGAATAATTTTGGACACTTTGGAATATTATGGGGCACATCCTCAAAAACAAATGGCTTTGATATTTTTAGATGCACAGAAGGCCTTTGACAATGTGAATTGGTGATTTATGTTATGACAGCTGGAGCAGATGGGCTTTGGTAAAAAATTCATCCATGCAATAGAAGCTATATATCATAGGCAAATGGCAAAGGTAATGATGGAGAATTGACAGATTCTATTGACATAAGAAAAGGAACAAGATTGCCTACTGTCACCTTTGTTGTTTGTTTTAACTTTAGAAGTGCTAAATAGAAACATTAGAGAAGAAAACGATATAAAAGGGATGAAAACTAAAAAAAGAAGAATTTAAATTGCAAGCATTTGTGGATGATCTGGTTTTCATTTTAGAAGATCCATTAGAAACAGCATTAAAACTGGTAGAAAAGATAGAGGTATATGGAAAGGTAGCTGCTTTGAAAATAAATAAAGATAAAACAAAAATTCTGACAAAGAATGTTATTAAGACAAAAGGAAGAATTGGCAGATGTTTTGAAAATTCAGGTCACAAATAAGATCAAGTATTTGGGGATACATTTGACAGCAAGATGTAGCACACTTAAAGAGAATAACTATATTAAACTCAAGCAACAGATCGCAATAGATTTGGCGAAATGGGAAAACCTACAATTATCATTAATAGGGAGAATATCAACAATCAAGATGAATATACTACCCAGAATTTTATATTTGTTTCAAACAATTCCAATTAGATTAGGAAAATATTATTTTGAAGATTTAAATAAAATTGTGTTGAAATATACACGGCAGGGTAAAAAAGCGAGAATAAAACTAAACCCCGCTGCAAGAAGCTAGAATAAGAGGTGGTTTTGGTTTGCCTCATTGCCTCATCAAGCTACAATGTGGGTTAAGGAATAGATAACATTAAGAAATACTAGACTGTTGACATTAGAAGGACATGATCTGTTGTTAGCATACCTTCCTATAGTACAAAGGAACTAAAACATAGGGGTACTTTAGAAGACATTATATATGGGAGGCACTGTGGTTAAATTGGGAAAAGACTAAAAGGCAATGTTATTTGAAAATTCCAGTCTGGCTATCGCATTTTCTTATCCTATAATATATAATAAGGAACAAACAGTTAGATATGGTGAAATATTGAATGAAAATGGTGAACTTAAATCTATGCAAAAACTAGAGGAGCAAGGTATAAAGATGAATTGGTTTTCATATGTGCAAATATGTTCTATATATGATAAAGATTTCAAAACAGGTGGTTTCTATGATAAATTTATAAATAAAATTCTATGATAAGATCTTGACAGGTACTGATGAAAAGGTGATAAAAAAATTGTATGGGTATTTATTAGAAATTAAGCTAGAAGAAGAACAAGTTAAAGAAACAATGATTGTTTGGGGGAATAATTTTGGATATGGGATTGATCTGGAGAAATGGCAAAAACTGTGGTCTCAAAATTATAAAATGACAATGTCAACAGCATATAAAGAAAATTTGTATAAGATGTTTTACAGGTAGCATTTTTCCCCAACAAGAATAGCAAGAATGTTCAAGAACAAATCTGAAAAATGTTGGAAATGTCATCAGACACCTGGCTCATATTACCATATGTGGTGGACGTGCACGGATGCTAAAAGATATTAGACTAAAATCCACACATGGTTGGGAAAAATGACAAAAAAACATATAGACTTGAAACCAGAGATATTTTTATTGGGGATTTTACCCAAAATATACAGTAAGGTATTGAAATATTTGATTGTAAATGTATTAACAGCGGCTAAGATTGTATTTGCTGAAACCTGGAAAAATGAGAAAATACCAACGCAGGAGGAAGTTATCAAGAAAATAATGGAATGTGCTGAAATGAGTAGATTGACATTTAAAATTAGAGAAGAAGATAAACAATTTTATAAGATTTGGGATTTATTTTATCAATGTTTAGATGATAAAACATGGTAATGAAATATGTAGATTTTTAGAATATATAAAGATCTATTATTTTTATTATAATCATAGGATAATTATAGGATAGATTTGGGATGATTATATGAATTGTCATAAAATAAATCAATTAACATATGGATTATTTTGCAAAACATGAATGAATAATAGTATAGTCAAATGAATGATTAATAATGATATCAATGTATTTCAGAATATTTGATAGATAATATGAGAACATATACAAGTAATTATAAGTGATGACTATGAAGTGGATGCACAAAACAATTTGTAAACCAACAGACACACTGTATGTACATAGGTGGAAGATGGCTTGATGTTTTTATGTTGTGTTTGTCTATGTTTGTTAAAAAAAATAAAACTTTTTCAAAAAAAGAAAAGAGAAAGAGAAAGAGAACATCCATAAATGGATGAGGAACTGGAATGTGGTATTAGTATTTCATGCATCACATTACTTAGCATGTATGAGGGGTCTTTGGTACTCTCTGAGCTTGGTTGTTTTTTGTTTTGTTTTGCAGACTTTTCATTACCCAAACTAAAGCCCCTGTCACACTGCACCAATGGATGCAAAGAGGATGTAAAACGGACAAAAAAGCTTGCCATCCGTTGGTTAACGCGATGTACTCACTGCCTCCGTTTTGCTTCCTCTCTATCCGTCCAGCATCCGTTTATGGACGTTTCATCCGCTCAGAAAGTTTTGAGCTGCTCAAAACTTTTGCGTGGAAAATGTATCCAATTCATCCGTTCTGCTTCCGCTATGCATCCGCTACGCATCTGTTCTGCATCCGTTACGCATCCGCTATATCCGCTAGGCATGCGTTCCGCATCTGCGCAACTCGCATCCGCTCTGACGCAGGGAGGAAGCAGAACGGACGCGGAATGGATGCAGAATGGATGCCTAGCGGATGCAGCATGAAAACAAAGCATGTAAAACGGAAAAAATGTCCGCAGAGGGGACCTATCTCGAATATTAAGGATGTCTAGAGGATGTCTAGAGGATGCCTAGAGGATGCAAAGGGACACCTATACTGCCTATAAAAAGGGGGAGCAACACATCTGGATCTCACTTTCAGACCAGCAGCCCTGCTGCAGATCTCTGCAGCCTTCATCTTCCATAGCATCCAGCCATGTCCACCGTGGATCGTAACACAGTCCTTTTGGCAGCCACCATCCTTCTGCAACAGTGCGAAGCCATCTACAGGCTCTGTGAACTCTACTACAGGAAGAAAAAGGGGTGGCCAAGAAGCGTCTGGGTACGAAGATGGTTCGCCAGAAAAGCAGAGGATGGACTGTACAACAAGCTGATGGTGGAGCTCAGGAGCAAAGACACTTGTGCATTCCAGAACTTCATGAGGATGCCTCCAGCCATGTTTGACGAAGTTGTGCAGCGGCTGACACCCAGGTTGACCAAGGCAAACACCAACTTCCGGCCCAGCCTGGAACATGGGCTCAAGGTGGCACTCACTCTGCGCCACCTGGCCTCAAGGACCACCTACAGGAGCATGCAGTACGGCTGGAGGGTGCCACCCAACACCATCAGCATTGTGGTCAGAGAAGTGGGGCAGGCCATCATTGAAGAATACAAGGAGGAGCTCCTCCAGTGCCCCTCCACTGAAGAAGGATGGAAGAAAGTTGCAGAGCAGTGGTATCAGAGGTGGAACTTCCCCCACACCGTTGGAGCCATAGATGGCAAGCACGTGGCCTGCAAAGCACCACCCAAGTCGGGGTCCACTTATTTCAATTACAAGGGCTTCTTCAGCATCATCCTCTTCGCCATGGTCGATGCTGACTACAAGTTCATGTACATCGATGCTTCAGGCAACGGCTCATCTTCAGATGCCCAGGTATACAATGCCAGTCACCTCAAGGAGGAGCTGGAACGCAACCTCATCATGGGCTTCCCAGATCCAGAACCCCTGCCCAACGACACGGAAGATGTGCCCTACTTCATCGTGGGGGATGACGCCTTCTCCATCACAACCTATCTCATGAACCCTACACTTCCAGACTCCTGACCCGTGAAGAGAGGATCTTCAACTACAGGCTGTCCAGGGCAAGGCGGGTGGTGGAGAACGCCTTTGGCATCCTGGCCAACAGGTTCCAGGTACTTCTCACCACCATGCAGCATCGCTCAGAGACCGTGAGGAGGATCATGGAAGCTTGCTGCATCCTGCACAATCTCATGCGCACCCACTACCCAGTCTTGCAGAATAGGCTCATGGACCTCCAACAAGGCAATGGGGACATGGAGCCTGGGGAATGGAGGCAAGGGCGAAACCTGATAGACACTGAGGATGTGCAAGGCCCCAACAGAGCCTCACGTTAAGGGAAGAAGCAGCGCAACCTCCTGAAACACTGATGCAACTCCCCAGCTGGAGCGGTGGAGTGGCAAGGCAGGATGATAGATGCTTAATGGATGCTTCCTTCAGCCTGTCTCATCACACTGATGAGATTGGGCCATGTATGTTGAGTGGCCCTACAATGAACAGGGCATTTAATAAAGAGTTGTGTTTATGTTGAAATGTGTGGATCAATGATTACATTGTTATTGATAATAAAGGGCCATAGGTGTGGCACCTGGGAGGGTGGACCATACAGTCCCACTATGCTTGCACTGGAGGTTTATCTATCCCACAGCTATTACCCATCCCAAAGGTATCCCTGCCCATCCCACTGCTATCTTAACCCATCCCACATGCATACAAAGGCTTAAACCATTTCTAAAAGTTTCCACCAAGACTTTATTAAAAAAAAGAAATGAAGCAAGTGTATGAATCAAAAATAGAGTTTACTAACAAGAAGCTATAAAACGAAAATGAGTCTCTGGCACTCCTCTTGGTCGCTCAGTCTCAGGGGTGAAGGGTCCAGGTGCTGTGGAGGTGGCTGGTGCTGGAGTGCTTGTCATCAGTTCCTCCAAAAGCAGAAGCAGCAGAAGCCCCAGCCCCAGAAGAGCGAGCCCGTGCTGCAGAAGCCCCAACAGAACCAGAGTGAGGGCCAGGGGGCGGGATGGTAGCCCTGTCCCTCTTGCAAGGGCTGGCAGCAGATGGCTGAGGCTTGCTGTGCTTCCGCATGGTTGTGGGGTTGCTGGCTGGCAGGGAGGCTGGCAGGAACCAAGGCTGGCAGGAAGGCTGGCAGGGAGGCTGGCAGCAAGGCTTGCAGGCAGACATGCAGGCAGGACAGGCAAGGCAGTCGATGTGTCTGGAAGCAGGTCTTTCCTCTGAATGGCGACCTGCTTCTGAGCTGCTTCCGTTATATCCGCGGGGCTGATGCAATGCATCCTCCCCGCATGCGCAATTAATGCTCGGCATCCTCTAGGCTTCCGCTGTGCATCCGCTTCACCCGCTGTGCATCCGCTGTGCATCCGCTGTATCCGTTCCGCATCCGCTTTGCTGCGGTCCCCCGGAAGCCTAGCGGATGTGCCATCCGCTCCCATCTGCTTCCATCCGCTGGGCTTCCGTTCAGCATCCGCCCTGCGTCCTCCCCGCGTCCGTGTTATCCGCTCCGGTTATGCAAATTTTTGCCCCTTCTGAGAGCGGATAACAACGGATGGAACATTTTTCTCGTCCGTTGTGTCTGTTTTGCATCCGTTGGGCAGTGTGACAGGGCCTTAAGTGACCTCATCAGTGCTAGTAAGGAATAGGGTTTGCTCTCAATTTATAGTGTTGATGAGGTTGATCTTGGAGGTTTTTTGGCTGGGCTGTTTACAGTTGGCTTGTTCGACAGCTTCTTGATTGGATATTGCTTACTTCTTGATTGTTGATCTGATGTTAATCTTGGAGTAAATCTATGGTCATCTGGTTGCTGATTACTGATGGAGAGGTGCTAAGGTAAAAAAAGACCTAACCACCTCTCATCAGCAATAATTCAGATGAGCATAGATTAAAAATTTATGATCTTGTGAGGCCACATTGATAGCTATCCAGAGCTGCATGCAGCCTGTGCATCAGGCACGCCTGATTTAGAACAATAGTTTGTTTTAATCAGAATTGGTGAACAAGCTAGAGGTAGAGATAATATTCATTCCTGCTACAAAATAGAAGTTTTACTAATTAATAGGGATTCAGTTTACCTTGCAGTTGCTGCATGTGAGAATTAAGGGACTTGGCAAGCAGCCTTGAGTACCCAAAGAAAGTTTGTACTTTCAGACTGGCAAGATTGATTTTGGCCCTCCCGGGTAACCAGACAGGAAACACTACTAGATAAGCTAAATCTAATTTACTGTATGGCTACATTAACAGAATGTTATAAATCTGAAAGTGCACAATACCTGCTCACTTTTAACTTCTAGACTTTTAGGGTGGGTCCTTCCTACGTTTCTTTGACTGCAGGTTTGAATTGTAAAGGTGAAAGTCGAAAAATTAGAATATCATGCAAAAGTTCATTTATTTCAGTAATGCAACTTAAAAAGTGAAGCTAATATATGAGATAGACTCATTACATGCAAAGCAAGATAGTTCAAGCCGTGATTTGTCATAATTGAGATGATTATGGCTTACAGCTCATGAAAACCCCAAATCCATAATCTCAGAAAATTAGAATATTGCATGCAATCAGTACAAGGATTGTACCTAGAACAATATCGGACCTCTGAAAAGTATAGGCATGCATATGTACTCAGGACTTGGTTTGGCCCCCTTTTGCAGCAATTACTGCCTCAATGCAGTGTGGCATGGAAGCTATCAGCCTGTGGCACTGCTGAGTTGTTATGGAAGACCAGGATACTTCAATAGCGGTCTTCAGCTCCTCTGCATTGTTCGGTCTCATGTCTCTCATCTTTCTCTTGGCAATGCCCCATAGATTCTCTATGGGTTCAGGTCAGGCGAGTTTGCTGGCCAATCAAGCACAGTAATCCCATGGTCACTGAACCAGGTGTTGGTGCTTTTGGCAGTGTGAACAGGTGCCAAGTCCTGCTGGAAAATGAATACATCCCCATAAAACTCATCTGCGGAAGGAAGAATGAAGTGCTGCAAAATCTCCTGGTTGATGGCTGCGTTGACCCTGGACGAAGCACAGTGGACCAACACCAGCTCCCCAAATCAACACAGACTGTGGAAACTTCACACTGGACTTCAAGCATCTTGCAGTGTGTGCCTCTCCATTCTTCCTCCAGACTCTGGGTCCTTGGTTTCCAAATGAGATGCAAAAGTTGCTGTCAGCCTTCAAGATCTTCTACTATTGCTTTGCATCTTTCGTCTGCCATAAGTAACGGGGGGAGGAACGGAAAGTCTGGGAAGTGAGCTGGAGGTGTTAAATTCTTCTGTTGTGTACATGGGGGGGGGGGGAAGCATGCAATAGAGTTAGGTTTCTATTTCTTGCTTAGCTTTCTTTTCTCTGCGCAACTGCAACCCGTTATCAAAATATGCCAAGGTCAACGGACAGAGGCCTCATCATCACCTGAAGATGCCCACATGATCATATTCACAACTTCGGAAGTGTCATCTGAACTATTGGGGGTAGGAACATTTCCATCACTTTGTATATGTGAATTGCGCGCCTAATTTCTCAGATTCAGAATTCTTTGGTTGCTACCACTTCACTTTCAGTAAAAGATGTCTTTTCTCTAAACTAAAGAGTCTAAGTATTTCTTTCCTGGATTTTGAATGGAGCTCCGCCTGACAGTTGCTCTCATCAGAAAAGAGGATTTTGGACCACTGAGCAACAGACAAGGTCTGTTTTTCTTTAGGCCAGGTAAGAGGCTTCTGACATTGTCTGTTGTTCAGGAGCAGCTTGACAAGAGGAATACAACATTTGAAGCCCATGTTCAGGATCTGTCTGTGTGGCGGCTCTTGATGCACTGACTCCAGCCTCAGTCTACTCCTTGTGAAAGTCTCCAACACTTGAATGGCCTTTTCCTGACAATCCTCTCCAGGCTGCAGTCATCCCTGCTGCTTTTTCTTCCATACTTTTCCCTTCCACATAACTTTCTATTAATGTGCTTTGATGCAGCACTTTGGGAACATCCTTCTTTTGCAATTACCTTTTGAGGCTTTCCCTCCTTATGGAGGGTGTCAATGATGGTTTTCTGCACAACTATCAGGTCAGCAGTCTTTTCCATGATTGTGTTTCCTACTGAACCAGACTGAGAGACCATTTAAAGACTCAGGAACCCTTTGCAGATGTTATGGCTTAATTAGCTGATTAGAGTGGACACTTTGAGCCTAGAACATTGAACCTTTTCACAATATTCTAATTTTCTGAGATTGTGGATTTGGGGTTTTCATGAGCTGTAAGACATAATCATCTCAATTATGACAAATCACAGCTTGAACTATCTTGCTTTGAATGTAATGAGTCTATCTCATATATTAGTTTCACCTTTTAAGTTGCATTACTGAAATAAATGAACTTTTGCATGATATTCTGATTTTTTGAGTTTCACCTGTAGGTTCTGGCTTATTTTGTCTAATGGTATTCTAGGCAGGGTCTGCTCTTCCCTTTCTTCAGTTATCTATGAATTTTATTATATAAAGAAATAGCTTGTTCAGACAATCTTTCCAAGATGGGAGAAAATGGGAGCGATGGGGCAGGGGGAATGGGAGAGCATCGCAACAGTACAACATATAACTGATTGTAATGGCAAAAATAGAAGACAGAAGTGCTGCAGAGGTCATAAATGTAGGCATTGGTCATAAAATTCCTTTTTCATCACTACTGCAACTGGAAATGACAATTTTCCAGGCCAGTCACTAATCAAGGTCTACCCTTATATTTTTTGGCTGGTTTTAAGGGAAAACATCACCCAAAGCAACTTCTAAACAGGAAATCATACTGTTATTATTGCCACTATTACTATCAGTTTGTAAAATACTACAAAATGCTCTAGTCTGAAATAAGGTCATCCCACCCCTGTGAGATCCAGGTATTCCCTGGTGTTTCCAAGTGTCCTGAAGATCTGGCAAGGGTTGTAGGTCTGCTTCTGCTGCAGCCTTGTTTTTGTCATCTTTTGTTCCTTGTTTTTTACTTGTGTTGTTTTATTGTAGGCTTTTGTTTTAACCTATAAATCTTCTAGAATTATAGGGAATCAGGCAGTATATAAGCTTAATTAATAAATACTGCAGCAGCAGCTAGTTACTTATATCTGCTAGTGCAAGCTCTGGCACTAGAATAGAAGGAAAACCCTATTCAGGAAAAGTAAAGAAATGAATCTTTTGGGCTTTCTTTAAAAATGGCAGTAATGAGACTTTAATGAGTAGATGATAATTGATCAAAATAAGCACTTTCAAAGATTTTAATTTGTTTAAATACAGTCAGAAAGTTCCATATCTGATCTTAAATCACAAACAGGTTGACATGGGTAAAGAAAATCCCAAATTGCTTCTGTGCTTTCAAGATTGGAACCAATATTTTGAAACAGTTTGGAAATACACACCAATAATAATGATGAACTTGATGCCATATAGTTATCACATGTTTTCTCTTTCTCATTCCTACCAACTTATATATACAGACAATTTCCAACCGCTACTCCATCACATAGAATTCTTGCCTGCAGGTGTTATTACTTTAAATTATTAGTTTTCAAGAAATAAGCTTTTGGAATTGAAATCTTTAATCATACCATATGCTAGAGCAAACACTACGCCAAATTAAACTTTGCCTCTTCAACTGAATCATTATTGGGTCTGAAGATTTTTCATTTCACCTCTTTCTCACTAATTTATAAACAGGATCAATCTTACTACTTTCACAACTTCTCTTCCTGCAGTATTTCTACTTTTACTAAATAAAATCAATCAAGCTTATCGGTTCATAAAGATTCCTTTCCCAAAAGTATGCTCAAACAGACTAATGCTTCAACTATGCATCTGAAGCAGAACTTTTTAAAAAGCAGATATTCATCAATCATTTATTTTTGGATAACCAAGTAGCTCAATCATTTTGTACTCTCTCATTTCATCTATCCACTCATATTACTTAATAGAATAGTTTTTTTCCATATGACATTCATTTGAGTCACTGTGATCAAGTAAGTGCATGTACAAATTTTCTAAACAAGCAAACATGGCTTCTAGTGCAACTGTGAATTCCGAGCACTCATCCTTAATCCTTACATTACTGATGTATAACATGGGACATCTCCAACCTATGTAGTCTTACTTTCTTTTGAAAATACAATGAATATGATCCTAACCCATATTTTCAAACATACTTTATGTAGTCTTCATCTCTCAAGATCAAATTACCTTTATTTAAGTCCATTGCATATTTTCCTTTCTCTGAATTTCACAAGCAAACTACATATCTATTTTTCTCATTAATTCATTTCCTTAACATTAACTCTTCTTCCATTATATGTGTTGGAGTGGTAACCAGTTGAGCCCAGAGGTATTTATCTCTGATCAATCAAAGACTTCATACAAAGTTTTTTTAATAAACGAACACTAGGTAATCAGCCTTAGTCATATCTGCGCTACAAGTAGCATTCTCTCCTAAAATAATGATTCTGGCCAGTTTTGTCCCCTTTGAATGCCAGAAATGCAACTGAAGTTTAGTTTTATCTCAGGTATGCTAGTGCTATTTTAGTCAAGTCAAGGTTCTGCTGCCTGAGCATAGAGATACAGATTATGTAATGACACATTCAGCAAATAGGGTATTACTTAATTATATACCCTAACCTATTATATGGAAAAGTAAATATATTCAAATATTTCCCCAATTGCTAGAAAAGCTACACACACACACACACACACACACATAATTTTGAATAAACAATATAGGTAGTCTCTAGGTTACAACAGCAATTGGAACCACATTTGCTACCCTTAAACACCACACTCATTAAACAAATGACATCACTTACTAACAGCAATTCTGGAAGTCCTGCTTCTGTCGTTAAGTAAGGATAACATGGATCATGTGACCGCACTTCGACTTTGTTTTGGGGAAACCAACAGGAAACATTGAAAATTATGATCACACGAATGTGGGGAACACAACAGCTGGAACTCTAATGCTTCATAAGTCTCCCTTGTTCAGCACCATCGCAGGTTTGAATGGCTGAATAACTGATTATAACCTGACCATATGCATAATTAAATCCGTAAGAATAACAGGAACAACTCATTAATGATCTTCATATTAAGGAATCCAATTTCTGTCAAAAGAAAGACTGGTGTAGACTTTAAAACTTATTCTTAAAATGTGTGTAATGTTTAGTAATGAACTTACTTATTTATGTTAGTCATAATTTAGAGTTTTCAGAAAATGTCAGAGTAAAGGTAACAGAAATCACATCATAGTTTTGAGACCATCAACGTTGACCAGTGAAAGACAATCTTCCTCAGAGACAAAATAAGAAGTAAAAAAAAAACTTGCTTAAACATGAAGAGAACGCTCCTGCATTCTTGAATTTTGGTTCTTTTTTCTAGGACTACTTTAAATTCCTCCTTTCAATCATATCAAAAAAGATATATGAGATTGGTAAAAGACAGCTTCAGCCTTGTAGAAATTTAGGAAAGAGAAAACATAGAGAATTGCCTACCATTCTTTCTCATTCTAATATAACAATATATCATATAATATATTGACTATATGAATACATATAGCATATTAATATTTAAAAATAATCCCCCCCTCCAAAAAAATCCCTAAGCAATAACTAAGGCCACTGTTTTGGCATATGCTTTAAACACCACTACTAGTTTTCGGTAACTGGGCATGAACATCTGCAAAAATTTACACATGAGCAATTTCTTTTCTGTAGAATCTACCAAAGCATGGTAGCCAGTTGTGATTATGGATTCATATCTATGAAACCACTCCCTGTTTATTTTATGGAGCTTCATAACATCTGATTAATGCATAAAGTAAATGTATATCAGAACTATAACACAACATCACAATAATATATCTAGGCACAGTATCATGACATATGATCCAGGCATAAAAAGATTCATCTATCTTCTGGATTTTGGGAAACAATTCATAAAATGAAATAAATGTTATCAGGCTTATTTATGTACTAAGATTTATTATCCTTTTTTAAAGTATTATAAGAGAAGAGAGTTTATAATTGGAATATTTTGTGGAACCAAGGCGCCTCTAAAATAGGAAATGATTTTATTTATCTAATAATGTATAAAATCAACTGCTTTCTTAGTAGAATGAGGCATTAGAAATTTTTATTTTTCTGACTGTATAAAGAACTAGCACAATTATATCAATTCTTTAGTTCCACATTATCTAAGATATGTAGAATTAGGAAATTGTAGTTTTTCCTGGCAATGCTCAAATCTCAGCAGCCTCAATGAGTACTGTAATTGTGAAGTACATTGGGAGATAGTTTAACAGTATCTCTGGGGCCACAGGTACTTCATCTCTGTAATATAATATAACTGACTCAGAAACATGGTTTCCTAAGGACACTTCTGAATATGTCTGAAAAACTTCTCAAAATGTTATCACTACTGGTCTTATGAGATACATTTTGAGGTTTTTTAAGCATATTCGTGTGTGTGTACGTGCACATGCATTAGAAGGCTCACATACTTACTGGATTGCTTACGAACAATATATATTATTGGAAAACAGATTCAGGAAAAATTTCACACAATGCAGTCCTTTTTTTTCATAATTTATAAATGTGTTTAGCAGATACAACTTGCACTTTCACTCATCATTTTCTAAACTTGATAACTTTACAAAATTGTTGATAATCTAGCTGTAACTCCTATTGAAAGATAGATATTTGTTTGTAAGTTTTAGAGGAATCTTTTTGAATAAATATAATTTTTAGATTTAATTTGGTATTATGCTTAACTTTAGTGTTATTATCTAAACACTTTATTATGGTTCCCTCTGATAATCTGAATCTTAGAAATTGACATATCATTTAAATAAAATTAAAATATCGGGCGGGCAGCCTTGTCTAACTCCCTTTTCTATTTTTATTGGACAAGTATATTCCCCATTTACTATAATATTGGCCTGTTGTATGTCATAAATAGTTGTTATAATATTTTCAAATTTGGTGCCTAATTTCATATTATATATTTTTTGTATTAAGAATTGCCAATTTAAATTATCAAAGGTCTTTTCAGTGTCTAAAAACATAAGTGCAATCTGTTTCTCGGGGTGGGCTTCATAAAATTCTAAAATATCTAATACTGTTCTTGAGTTATAGCTAATCTGTCTAGTTGGAAGAAATCCATTTTGATCTTCATGTATATATAAGTTTAATATTCTTTTAAGTCTATTAGCTATAATGGAGGCAAATATTTTGTAATCGGTATTTAATAGTGAAATCAGTCTATAATTGTTAATATATCCGGGTTCAGAATCCTCCTTCGGGATCAACGAAATCAGTGCTCCCCTCCATGAGTCCGGCATCTTAGCTGCCAATAATACTTCATTAAAAATTTCCAACATAAATGGTCCAATCTGTTCTGCAATTATTTTATATAACTCTCCTGGGATTCTGTCAGGACCTGGGGCTTTGTTGTTTTTTTGGTTCTCTATTGCCGATTTCAGTTCAGACCACGATATATCTTTATTAAGTGTTTCCATCATTTCTTCTTCAATTTCTATATCTTTAATTTCATCTAAATAATTTCTTTATCTATCCTCATTTATTTCTTCCTTTTTATATAACTCTTCGTATTTATGTACAATTTCTTTTTTTTTCCCTATCTCTTGTTGTATATCACTGTTACCGTCTATTAATTGATATATCAATCTCTTTTCTTTCTTTTTTTTTAATTTGTAAGCTAACCATCTTCCTGGCTTATTGGCATTCTCAAAGTAAGTTTGTTTTGTCATCTTCAAATTTATAATCAGTTTCTCTTGTTCGATTAAGTTCAATCTGTGTTTTGTTATTATTATCTGGTTTTGTAATGTTGGGTTTTTTGGGGTCTTCTGTAGTAACATTTCTAATTCCTTAATTTGTTGTTGTAGTTTATTTTGTTGGGCATATTTTTCTTTATTCCTCTTAGAATTATAAGAAATTGTTATGCCTCTTATTACCGCCTTCATTGTATCCCAGATGTTTTGTTTTGTAGTTACGCCATTATTATTCTCTTTTAAAAAATAATTTAATTCCTCGTTAAGTTTAGCAGTATAATCCTTTTCTCTTAATAATTGGGTATTTAAAGTCCATCTTTTCTTTGGTTTCTTTCTACCTTTCCATATTATCTGAATTGGATTGTGATCTGCCCATTCATTCAGTAGTATTTCAATTTCTTTTATTTCATTTGCTATTTCTCCATTCATCCATGCTATATCAATTCGTGTCCATGTTTGATGTGGATTTGAATAAAATGTAAATTGTTTTTTTTCAGGGTATAGTTTCCTCCATAAATCAACCAAATTTAATTCTCTCATCATTTCCTTACATATCTTAGGGGACTCTCTTTTCCCTTTTTTATTCTTCCCCCCTCTGCTATGATCTTTCTGATAATCGGCAATAGAATTAAAATCTCCTATAATGCAAATATTTCTTTGTTCAAATCCTATTATTTTTCGGTACAAATATTTAAAAAATTCTTTCTGGTTTTCATTTGGGGCATAGATTACCACTAATAAAATTGGGATATCATTAATCCAGATCTGCAAAACCAAAGTTCTTCCTTCCGGGTCTGACCAAACTATTTCTGCTTTCAAATCCTCTTTTATATATACTGCAATTCCTTTCTTTTTTCCTATATCTGCTGGCGCAGTAAATAGCTTCCCTAGTTTCAGGCAATTTAAAAATC
This sequence comes from Laticauda colubrina, assembly GCA_015471245.1. Lineage (NCBI taxonomy): Eukaryota > Metazoa > Chordata > Lepidosauria > Squamata > Elapidae > Laticauda > Laticauda colubrina. Next base: position 1,198,935 of record BLBF01000033.1, read on the forward strand.
TTTCGTCTTCTTTTCTTATGTGGGTTTCTTGTAAACATATTATTTCAGCATCATGTTTAATTAGTTTCATAAATATCTTTTTTCTTTTTAAGGTCGAATTTAGACCATTTATGTTAATTGAAAGAAGTTTCTTTTCTTCTTCCATTTACTTAATTCTGTTTCGCTCTTTGTCTTGTAATAATTCCAGTCTCTCCTAATGTTTGCTGGCTTTAAGTTCCTTCTTTTTTATTTCTCTGATAGTTTTGGTCTTCTTTGGGTTTTTTTCCAATTCCTCTTTACTACTCGAATCTTCTGAACTTACTAATTGCTCATAGTATTCTTGGGCTCTTTCTATAGTATCAATTTTAATTTTCCTTTCTTTCCATGTAACAAGCATCCCTTCTGGAATTAACCATTTGAATACAATTTTTTTTTTGGTTTAAATAAGCAGCCAAAAATTTGTAATCTCATCTTATTTCTCTTATTCTTCTCGGGACTTGTTTAAGGATCACAATTTCTTTGCCCTTATATACAATTGTTCCATCTCTAGATCTCTTAAAAATAATATTGCGGATACTCCTTCTCGTAAAGCGTATGTGAACTTCTCTTGGGCATTTATGGCACCTCGCATAGCTAGTACTGACCCTATAGACTTCATCAAACTCTTTTAAAATGTCGTCCTTTTCTTTATCTAACAGTCTGGCCAGTATTTTTGCCATCAATTGTTCAAGGTCTTCATCCCTGGACTCCTCTACATTCTGGAATCTTAAATGTGTTCAGCAGATACAACTTGCACTTTCACTCATCATTTTCTAAACTTGATAATTTTACAAAATTGTTAATAATCTATCTGTAATTCCTATTGAAAGATAGATATTTGTTTGTAAATTTTAGAGGAATCTTTTTGAATAAATATAATTTTTAGATTTAATCTGGTATTATGCTTAACTTTAGTGTTATTATCTAAACACTTTATTATGGTTCCCTCTGATAATCTGAATCTTAGAAATTGACATATCATTTAAATAAAATTAAAATATCTATTTGAAAAATATTTTTTAATACTTAAAGTATATTCCAGGAGAATAAAATCTGTTCGTTTGAAGTACACTGAACTCACTCATTACCATTTATAGAGTGCAAAATTTTTATCAAATAAGTACAAAGTGTATTCAATATTTCTGTATATTTATTTATCAAATTACATGCATATCCAGACCTCTGTATGTGAATGAACTAAGCATGAATTAAAAACTGAAATACTCATTTTATTCTCTTGTCATATTTGGTAATTTTAAAACAATCACATCTTTTTCTCAGCTATGTCCTTTGCAACCATCCACTTTTAATTATGAACATGATATCTTAAGAATGTATTATTATGAAATATACAATGATTTTTAAAAGGACAGACAAGATCTGCAAATGAAGGTCTGCAATCTGCAGGATCTTTACATTGATGTTAGGCTCAGCTGTCAAAGAAAACTATTTTTTGAGAACCACCTGTTGGCATTAAAGAAGAAATGAACTGAATTCCATCGAAATTTAATCTTATAAATAAAACAAATTACTGAGTTACATATATAACCCTCATACAACTGTTTTAAAGTAACCAGTATTATGCAGAGTTCAGAAAAGGAATAATATGACAAATGAATTAAAGGAATGTGATGAAAAGAAAATGTAAGTAAATCTAGTTTACCAACATCATTCACTGTACCTCTCAATCTTTTCATTTTTGCAAATCATCCTTGCTTTTATCACATCTATGCACTGCGTCATATATTGTTTTCTGTTCTTTAAATGTTTTGCCTTTGATTGTGTTTAATTTTAAAAGAAGGCTGTTGTAACTCAATACAAAGTAATTTTGAAAAATACTATTATTTTCACAATAATAATCATTTTAATGCCAGTGAGAGTTAAAAGGAACAGACAGTACTGTGTCTGTTCTATTGGTGTTACATGAACACAACAATAAGTTCATTCATATACAGGTAAAAATAAGAATATAAATTGAGTCATTTGCATAATTTTACAGCTGTATTAATTCATGATATGAAAAATTCCTGCAAGGTACTATAATTGTTGCTGATGATCTCTTTTTGGCTATTATTAACATATTATGGGCTAACACACAGTTATGCTTACTGTAGCCTGCTGGAAAGTTTCACGATCATCTCCGCCTCTCTCCTTTTGAAGGTGAAGGGGGCAATGTGATTACTACCCATTGTTGCTTGAGTATCACTTCAGCCAGGAAAAGGATTATAAAAATGACAGGAAAACACAGTGCTGTTACCATATAATGCAAGAACATGTGTAGAAAGTCACTGAGAAGAAAGCCTGCTTCAGACAAAATATACACATTATTTATCTTCTTTATGCTTCTACTTGAAAAATAAAAAGATACTATAGTATTTAAGTTAATTTGAAAGCCTTGTTAAAATCAATGTACATTAAACTGCACTGAGTTAAATAAAAGCAGAATGTTACAATCTGAAGCTTACTTGAAAGTAAGTCATATGAAAATCTATTTGAACTTCTAAGCATTTTAGATTAAGCAAATTACATTTTAATTTGCAGTGAAGTACCTTTGGTTAACATATGAATAAACTTCAGTTGAATTGTTTGTGAACTGATAAACTATCTTAATGACATATTGTATTTTTTTCACACTGTTTCATCATACTTTTGAAGGGGGGTATTAAGAATCTTTCCATAGAAATAGACAGGAAGTAATGCACATAGAAATGACTATATCAAAATCTCCTGAGCGTTCTGCTTAGCAAGTATAAAAAGACAGCTAATGCTTTTTATATTTTTTGAGAATGTTTTAAAAATAAAATCCAACTAGAGACTTAAAAAGAGAGAGAATAAGGACTTAATCATATGTGGAATTTTAACAGAATGGGAGTATGTGGGAGAAGCCAACTATTCTTTTTGGATTATTTTTTTTTTACAATACATATGGAAAACTCAATTTTGAGGCAACTTGTCCAAAGATAAGCTAAAGATTACAACAGTAAGATTGATACATCATATAGAGTCATCACAATTCCTAAAATGACACATTTGAATCTGTCCTTTCAAATACTGAAATACAGTTACTTACATATGGCACTAGACATGAATTAAAGAAATATAGTAATTAATCTGTCTAATCCTGCATTCCAACTGTTCAAGACAAAGTAATATACTTTAATTGTTTCAGCAGTAATTATTATTTTAATATGATAATTTCATATAATTCTTAAAAGGAATTTACTGCAAATATATTTTTCAGACATGATAGAAGATTTCACTTTATTCCTTACTTATTATGGTCAGTTTTAAAAAGTGGGAATATAGTTGCTTGAATCCTTGAAATATGCATGCTATTAATTTTTCTCCTTTCATGGGAAATTGCCAGTTCTCTAGAGTTTCAGAATATTTTGGCATATTTCTACAGCACATCTCAACTCAGATACTGAGCCAACAAGTGGGACTCCAAAGGAACGCTGAAAAATTACAAGGTTAAAATATCAATAACCTATTTTTATTTTAGATACAAAAATATTTATGGCCCAGATTAATGCCATATCTCACCTGATATTGCTTAATGAAAGCAGAGTCACTTTTAATTTGAACTGCCACAAGATGATCTAAAGGGATTGTTAACTTCTGAGAATTCCTACAGCATCTTGCAGCCAATAATCAAGAACCTTTGTACGTTTTCATTATTTGTTTTAATATATTAGCCTGACCAAATTAATTTTATTTTAGCAAGCCAACACTAATTAGGGGTAACATTTCTTTCTACAAAGCTATTTTCCTTGGATAATCTGACCAACTCTGTATCTGAAGAGAAACTAATAGCTTTTAGAAAAAAGCTCATAAATTGGCACTTACAAACCAAAGATTAAATTATTACATCATCTCTTGCCCTCTCTTACTGAGATTAGTTCAATAGTGTTAAGCAAAAATAGAAAACATAAATGACTTAATAGCAATTATGAAATGATAACCGAAAATAAATTTTGAAGGAATGCAGCCAAACCAAAATCAAATGAATTCTAAAGATCAGAGATTCAATTTATATCCTGCAGACTACAATGATGCCCCCTTTGAAGAAAGATCCATAAATATTTCCTGGATTTCTGACACAGTTCTGCAAATAGCTGCATAGTATGTTTCTAGATCTCACCTCTGAATGTATGCTGAAATTAAAGGCTTGCCCAATATTTTAAATTCATAAAATAAAGCAATGCAACAGAAAGCCAGAAGCATAATTAGTATTTCTATATTCTGTTTTCTATCTAATTCATCATAGCTTCTTAAATTACAAATAGTAAAGGTATAAATGAGTTTTCTGCCCCAAGCTCATATCACTATTACAGCAGTATGTGTTAGTGTCGTTTCCTTTTTTCTGTATATGTATATATTCTATACACTGTTTTCTGTATATAATATTCTATATTGATCTGTCCAGCCTTCAAAATAATTTTAGTACATTTTATTAAAGGTTGATTATAAATATATCTGTATCTAAAGTACTGCAGCCAAGCAACAGATGCAAAATATATGTAAATATGAGAAATGATACTAATGAGATACAGTCCTTATATGAATCCTCACATAGTGGAGGATTGCCCATATTAAGAGTACATGGTGAAACAAGCAATGGAAAAGTAAATTATGTTTAAAAACCATGAACTATCAAACCACACCACCGGGGCGGGGGGAGATCTACTCTAGATATTATATAAACTAATTCAGAAAAACTAACTCAGAATGATTCTGAGCAAATGCTAATAACCACAACTGAAAAATATTCAAATACAATAAATGATAATAAAACAGTTTTCTGTCAAACTCATATTCTAGAATCAATTCAGATATATTGTACATATGTTATCCAGCATTATAATCACAAAGACAACAAATAAAGTAACATTTGCAATACAAAATGAAGATGGAACAAGATGGAACAAAAAATAACATACTTTGGCTGTGTCATATTTACTGACACAGCCAAATTTAATAGATTTTTAATTAATGAGGTTTAAAGAAGATATATTTCTATATATAAAGAAATGAATTTTAAATTTATCCATGCTTCCTAAGCAAATCCAGATTTTGCAACAAAGAAAATATATCTACAGATAATTTTTTGAAGAATATACACATCATTGAATATTTCCTTCTCTATTATCCTGAAAGAAACAAAGATTAACAATTTAAACTTCCAAAATGGTGCAGCTAGACACAAAACCCCTGCTTCATAAAAGGAACCATTCTATTCTTAGCTTTCTTATAAATGGAATGAAACATTGTTTCACAAGACTTATCAACACAGTTGTTTGGAACTGAAGTTCAATTTAGAATCAATAGGAGCAATTAACTTTTAAAGAAAATCTAGAAGACTGGAAAGTAAATTTCAACTAATTAAAGTCTTGGTCTCTCTTGTCCATAGTCTTTTAATACTATATACTAATCTGATTCTGAATAATCAACTTACACCAATTCAAGACTACTAACCATAAAGGTTTTCAAAAGATAAGTGAAAAATTTCTAGATGAAAAGGTCTTATTGGTGAACTTATGGTATCCTAAAAATGAAGGTAAATGATGAACACATGACAAAAGTATTTAACCTTGAAAACTTCAGTGCAATTACACAAATATATACACAAAAGTAGGTGCACTGAATTCAATGGAACTTGTTATCAGACAATTGTAATTTGTAACCTAAACTTCTCAAAGAAGGGGAATCTATCTAAAGCAAGAAAAATGATACAATGGATCTGATTATTAATTACCCAGTGCAATTTATATCATACAAACTGTCATAGAGTATGGAATAGATTTATTCACTGAAAAGGAATAACAATGATGTATTTATGTCAAGCACCAGGAATTGGATTGAAACAATCTGAAATTCACTATAGTCTTTGAAAGTTAATTCCTATAGAAAAAGCTTTTTTCCATTTCCTATTTTGATAATGCTATTTAGCTTTAAAGAACATAGCAATATTTCCAGAAGCATTAAGGGAAATTAAGGAGATCAGGATTTGAACTTATTAGCTGTAATGACAAAAGCCACTATCACAAAGAGAAATTCTAATTTAGAAGTCACTGGATGAAAACATAATTGGTAAAGAAAATATTTTGAACTGATGGATACCTACTATAAATAATTTCTTGTGAAGAAAAAAAATTATCAGAAAGAGAAGAAAGAAGGCACAGAAAATTTGAGGCCAGTGTGAAAAGACTGAAGTCTGGAGATTTCACATATTTTATTGTCGGATGTAAAAAACCCTGACAGACAAATTTAAAAGACAAATTTGAAATTCTTTAAGAATTTTTTTTAATATCATGTTTTCTAACTTTTCGATCTCCTCATTTAAATATATCCTTATACCGACTTCCTTATGAGGAATACCTTTTTTCCACATCTGTTATCATTTTAGCAATAATAGTAATGTTATTATGTGACCAGATATATAGATATCTCTATTCAGCTCTAAATATAGAACTGAAACAAGGCAGAATAAAATTGCTATTTGTAGAATATGAAAAACTCTGAACTATAGGGAAAAAAGGCACCAATCCATTTAGCAGAGCACAAGCATTTTGTGAGCAGAACCGAAGCCATGTTGGATGGCCCATTGAATTGAATAAGGAAGCGTGTCTCAAAACTCAGTTCTGCTAAATAAGAAAGTGTTCCAGTTTGTGCACAAGAGAAAAAAAAACAAGATAAGGCTAGAACAATGGGGAACTGTAATAAAGTGCTGCGATGTCAGAAACCGTATAACTACTTTTGATAGATAAGGAGCTAGTATGAACCTTCGAAATACATGTATCAATTTGAAAACAGAAAGAATGTGAGCCAAGGCCTCGTAAGAGGGGATAAAAATACTGCCTGAATTTTGCTCTGTGTTCCTTCTATGCCTGAGGGAACCCGTCTCTGCAGACAAGTGAATAAAACCTTGTTTTCCTTGGATCAACGAATCTTTTGGTGGTTTTTTATCTGCTTCCACCTCACAATTTGGCGCTCAACGTGGGCCCCAACGGAATTTCGACTGGAGAAAAGAGACTGGGTAAGTGTGGTGCCACCGCCTCCCATTGTAGAGGGGCCCCACCCTTGTCTCAGTTGGATCCCGGGGAACTGCACTCAGTAGACGATCCTTGGAAACAAGAGAGAGAAGCCGGCCTGACGCTCTGGGAATGTCGTTGATCACCTGAAATGGGGACGCCCACACTCCTTTTGTCTCCAGGAGACCAGGGGTGTATCAGGTGAGTTTGTTGCCTTTCAGGATAGAAGAAGGGATATACTGTCCTTAAACTCTGGGAATCCAGTGACTGCTGGAGGACAGTGTAAATCCCTGAGTTGGGAATCTCTGGGAGATTGTTGGCGGGCAGCGTGGAAAATGGGAAAGGGACAAAGCAAGTGTGAAACGTTCCAAGAGGGAACGGGTATTGAGATAGAAAAGACCCCAAGAAGGCTGATTCCGACTGACTCCCCATTGGGTCAACTACTACAACAATGGTCGTTGCCCCATCTGAGGACTTACACTCGGAGTCTAGAGAAAAAGAAAATGATCTACCTATGCCAAAATAGGTGGCCGAAGTATCCCCTAGTAGACCCTGAGTTTCCTTACCACTGGGATCCCGAAGGGAATACCAGCACGTACTGGATAACTCAGTTGAAAGAGTATATAGTGAAACACTGGATGAAGGAGAAAATACCCTATGTGGAGGTATGGTATCATGCTCACTTTGAAGGTCCAGTTCCACCAGAAACAGAAGTAGGACAGTTTGTCAGCAAGGTGGAGGAAAGCGAAACTGAGGACTGGATGGGGAGTCCACCGGCATCAGCTCCGGCAGTCCCGGCACCACCGCCCCTGCCACCCCTGCCGGCTCCAGTTGCCCAGGCTCCACCTCCACCTGCATATCCAGGGCTCAGAAGGGAACTGGCTCAATTAAACAAGGACCTAGAGAATTTGCCTCTAGGAGGAAGGTCGGCCAATCCCGTGTCGGCTTTCCCAGTCAGAGAAGTCCCAAATGGCATGAATGCGCAGGGGAATCCAGTCACCGTTTTCGTGGCTGTCCCCATAAAATTTGCTGAGTTATGGGATCTGAAAAAGACCCTTCCGAAACTCCATGAGAATGCTCATGAAGTGGCGGAACAGTTGGAATTGTTTCTGGGGCCCAATGAATACACATACCAAGAACTGATGTATATTCTTGGACACCTTTTCACCCCCGAAGAGAGGAACCTCATTAGGAGGGCAGCAATGGCTGCCTGGGATAGGAGACATGCAGGGCAACAGGGAGCAGTGGCTGCAGACACAAAGTTCCCCATAGCCGATCCAAATTGGAACATCAATGATGATGCTCATAGGGAGCACATGAGAGATATGAAACACATGATCATTGAAGGAATTAAATTGGCCATCCCTCAAGGGAAAAACTTGACCGAAGCATTTGAAATAACACAAGGAAAGGATGAGTCCCCGGGGGATTTCTGTGCTCGGGTCCGTGAAGGGTTAACCAAGTACTCCGGAGTGGAGCCAGAAACCCCTGCCTTCGAGACTCTCCTGAAAATGCAATTCGTCACCAAAGCATGGCCAGATATCCAGAAAAAGATCCAGAAGACAGAGGGATGGACTGATTTGGGCATGACAGATTTGATGAGAGCAGCCCAACAAGTTTTTGTGAACCAAGACTCAGTTAAAACCAAACAGAAGTCTCAGATGATGGTAGCTGCTGTGCAAACGGCAGCCAAGAATGAAGTTAGGAAAAACAGGGAGACCCAGATGTCAGATCCGAGGCCAAGGTGGAGAGATGAAAGATCTCCTAGCAGGGAGTGGAGACCCCCGGTTAGGCGAGGAGGTCCAGGGGGCAATCGAGGCGGTCGATTCCAACGGCCGTCCCAGAGTAGAACTTGCTTCAGATGCAGGAAAGAGGGACATTTTGCGCGTGAATGTCCCAAAACCCCAGAGGAACGAAGCTATGCCCTATACGATTAGGGAAGTTCCGGCTCCCCAAGAAGGACCCGCGGGGAGCCATTGGTAAATGTGTTAGTGGGTCCTGACCATCAGGAACGGCTGTTCCTGATCGACACCAGTGCAAGCTGGACATCTGTATGCGATCCGGTAGAGGGAGCATGCAGGTCAAAGCAGACATTAAAGGTGGTTGGGGTGAGTGGGAAATCCCAAGAGGTCCAGATTTTGGAAGAGGTGAGATTGGAATTGAATGATGTGGTTACTGAAACCGAAATATTGTATATTCCGGATTCAGGGGTGAACTTGCTAGGAAGAGACTTGTTTGCCTTTGAATGGAATGATCCTGAGAGTGGAAGGAGACAGGAGTTGAGGTGGACAGTACTTCCTCAGGGATATACCGAGAGCCCTTTGTTGTTTGGACAGGCGTTGGAAGAAAAATTGGTGTCGTTTGAGAGAGAGAAAGGAATCACCCTAATTCAGTACGTGGATGATTTGTTGTTAACTGGGGAGAAAGAGAAGGAAGTGAGAGCGGCTTCTGTGAGTCTGTTGAATTGGCTGAAGGAGCAGGGGCTGAAAGTCTCAAAAGAGAAGCTTCAGTTTGTTGAAAAAAAAAGGTGAAATATTTGGGACATTACATTCAGCAGGGGGTGAGGTCCTTGGACCCTGAAAGGGTGAAGGGGATCATGAGCTTGGCTCCTCCCAGGAACAAGACAGAGGTGCGGAAAGCGTTGGGATTATTGGGGTATTGTAGAATCTGGGTAGACCAATTCACAGTGTTGGCACAATTTTTGCATAGAAAGCTGCCTGGAAAGGGAGAGCACATAGAATGGGAGGAGGGAGATAGTGAAAGGTGGGAAGAGCTGAAGAAGGCTTTGTCAACCGCTCCGGTTTTAGCCTTGCCAAACCTGAAATTACTGTTTCATTTGTATGTGGCGGTGGCTCAGGGAACAGCAGTTGGAGTCCTTGCCCAAAAGAGGGGGGGGGGCAGTACCAGCCGGTAGCCTTCCTAAGCAAGGGTTTGGAGCCGGTTGTGAAAGGATGGCCAGTTTGTGTTCAGGCTGTGGCAGCAACAGCGATGTTGGTGGTGGAGAGCAAAAAGTTAACCTTTGGGGGAGCTTTTGTGGTGCATTCGTCTCATCAGGTCAACTCAGTGTTGAGCCAGCTGGCTACCACTTGGATGACCGAAGGGAGGATATTGAAGTATGAAACCATTTTGAGAACCAGTCCTGATGTGGTAATAGGGACAGACAAGAATCTAAATCCAGCAGAATTCTTGGAGGGGAGAAGGCAGGCGTGGGAACTGGAAGACCATGATTGTCCATTTCAAGTGGATCTCATGACGAAGGTTAGAGAAGATTTGGAAGAGACTCCTTTGGAGAAGGGAGAGCGGTGGTTTATAGATGGATCTAACAGGGTGGAAAAATTGAAAAAGCGAACGCAGAACTGAAGAAACACTTGACCAAACTACAACTTGAAAATGGCTTGCCATGGACAAAGAATCTTCCTTTAGTCTGCTCAGGATCAGAACTTGTCCAAGGAAAGACACAGGGGTTTCTCCTTTTGAAATGCTGATGGGGAGACCCTAGGCAATCCCAAACTAGGCAATCCCATTCCAGAGTTTAGGGACTTGTTCCTCCAGAAATATTTGCTGGCACTGTCTCGGTCTTTGCTTTCTCTTCACAAACAGGGACTGTTGATGCAACGACCACCTTTGGCTGGTAGCCAACACCCACACGAGGCTGGAGACTGGGTCCTGATAAAGACTTGGAGGAGTGAAAAACTGCAACCTAGCTGGGAAGGTCCATACCAGGTGCTACTGACGACTGAATCTGCAGTCCGTACTCGGGAAGGAGGCTGGACACATTACAGCAGAGTCAAGAAAGCACCGGAACCAGAAAAACCTTGGAAGGCATTCCCAGTGGACGGTCAGCCGTTAAAGGTAACCTTGAAGAAATAGCCAGCAGAAACCACCATGGAGATGTCGGCTGAACTCTGGAGAGGACTATTTGTTGCAACTATATTTACATTAATACATCAAAGAAGTTCACAATATGTTGGACCTGCAGGTGACTTGTGAACGGACTTGTGGGATGACAATGTGTTCATAAAGGATCTCAAGAAGTTCTCATATTCCTTGAACATCACCAAGTGCTGGTTATGCATGCACCTGCCAGGAAGAACAGGTGAAGGATTAATCCTACACGCAATTCCACTTGATCAGAACAGACTAAGACCACAGGGGCACGGGACAGAAAAATATGGTGTAGAACGAAATATAACAGGAAGGATTTTTGTTCATTTAAGGGAAACGGCGTATGTGTGTTTTAGGAGAAATGAAACTAGAGGGCTCCATTTAGGAGATTGGGAAAAATGTAATAAGACTTTTGATATGCCATCATCCTATAATAACTATAGCTATACCAAGAGTTATCATAAATTAGATTATTTTAATCAAGATCAGTATCAGATGTGTATGCATTTTGAAGATATGATCAATTGGACCCAAACATCACAACAGACCTATGCTATGGAAAACTTTAGGTGGGTATTGTGTGGGAAATATGCATACAGGGAGATGCCACCTTACTGGAGTGGCACATGTACACTCGGGTACGTAATAAAAGAGACCCAGAATCTGGCCTTACCCGGAGACTCTGGACCCAAATCTCCCATGGTATAATAACACCATTGGGAGTAGCCATGAACTACCGAGATATACATATTCTAAATAACTTCACGGTAACAATGTTCAATGATACAATAAAGAATATTAAAATGATTAACACCGAGCTTTCTGAAGTAAGACAGGTTGCTCTACAAAATAGGTATGCTTTAGACATTGTATTAGCTACAAAAGGGGGTGTGTGTGCTCTGATTCATTCACATTGCTGTGTATACATCCATGATTTCCAACCCAATATTACAAAGACAGTAAAAGTAATGGAAGAACGTATTCGCTCTAATCCATTATCACAAAGAGGTGACTCCTCATTGCCAGACCTGTGGGGAGCACTATGGTCTTGGCTTCCCAGTTCCACTTGGTTTAGATCTACCATAATGGGAATTATATTGATTATTATATGCTGTGTATTGTTGTGTTGTTGTCTTCAGAGTCTCTCTGGTGCAATAACAACGTGTGGGAAGATAGGGAAATCCTTGGGTTCAAGATTTGAGAAGAAGCAGGAAGCAGAACCTCTAATGATGTATCAGAGAGAAATCACTCTGAAAGAAGCAGAGGATCTGCTCTTTGAGTTTGAGACAAGAGTGGAAAAAGAAAAAGGGGGGATTTGTGAGCAGAACCGAAGCCTTGTTGGATGGCCCATTGAATTGAATAAGGAAGTGTGTCTCAAAACTCAGTAGTTCTGCTAAATAAGAAAGTGTTCCAGTTTGTGCACAAGAGAAAAAAACAAGATAAGGCTAGAACAATGGGGAACTGTAATAAAGTGCTGCGATGTCAGAAACCGTATAACTACTTTTGCTAGATAAGGAGCTAGTATGAACCTTCGAAATACATGTATCAATTTGAAAACAGAAAGAATGCGAGCCAAGGCCTCATAAGAGGGGATAAAAATACTGCCTGAATTTTGCTCTGCGTTCCTTCTATGCCTGAGGGAACCCGTCTCTGCAGACACATGAATAAAACCTTGTTTTCCTTGGATCAACGAATCTTTTGGTGGTTTTTTATCTGCTTCCACCTCACAATTTCATATTGCACAGTAAAAACACTTGAAGGAATTTAAGGCCCTGTCCCACTGGCCGACGGACACAAAATGTATGCATAAAGGACACAGCGGATGAGTAAATTTCGGGGGTGGCTCCATCCGTTGTCATCCGCTCCAAAAAGTGGTGAAAATTTGCATAAACAGAACGGAAAAGAACGGACATGGGTAATATGTAGCGGGGATGTTAAACGGATGTTCATAGGAAGCCTAGCAGATGTATATCGGATGCAAACCGTTCACTGCACATCCTTTCTATTTCCGTGCTACTAACGCTGTGTAGACGTTCCGTGTACCTTTTGTTTCCTCCCTCTTTCTGTTTTCAGCTGCAATGGATGTGAGTTGAGGGGATGCCCAGAGGATACAGAGAGGATACAGCGGATGTTTAACGGATGATAAACGGACATAGAACATTTGTTGCTTGGATGTCACGGATTTACATTGTACACAGCATAAAGTTCATCCGTTCACAAAGTTTTGTGCAGCTCAAAACTTCTTGAGCGGATGAAATCTCAGTGGACGGATGCTGGGGGGATACAGCATATCAAACACGTATGCTTAAGATATATAAAGATTCTTACTAAGTTCAATAAAATCTGAATTTTTAAAATTAAATGTAAAAAATTCCAGATTTTACTACATTTTCAGCTTGAGGAAACAGACCAAATTTCAAGATATGTCCTACTATATTAAATGTCCAATTGTTTTATATATCTGTTAACTTTACTTATAAATGTAAGGCGAGTCTTGAAAACGTAATTCCTGGAAATCTGTATTTTATCAGGATTTATTTTTCAAAGAATTTTTTTTTAGGAATAAAATGCCTAAATGTAGAAAGTAAGAATATAATGAACTTGAAAAATAGAAGCATTAATCAGTTTACTCAGTTAATGAAATTAATCATAAGGGAATATTTCAATGACAAATAACATCAGTTTTTATGTACATTCAAAAACAATACTTTAAGTAAGAGTAAAGCAGAATATTCTTAATTTCTCAAAATACATGATAGGGAGACAGAAGAAATAAAATCTCAGTCCAAATAAATGTTTTTGTGATTTGAATTAAATATATGTGAGACAATAGTTCTAGCTTGTGGAATTTCTGACTTTATACTTACATGTGTGGATTCTGAAAAGGAACTCCAGGATTCAAAGTAAATCGTGCTGTGGATTTGAAAGGTGGATTTGCAAAGTTCAGCTTCAGTGCTCTGCGCTTACCTGAGGAATAAACACAAACTCTTGTCGGGAAGAGAACATAGATTACTATTTAAAAACATTAGAATAAAACAGGAAGCATAATAGTCTCTTCTTTGCAACAGTTCCGATTACCACTGAATAATTTTTATGACATCACTCACAAAAACAGTACGGTTTTCATATTTAGCACCAGGTTAAGTTGCTTAAAACAAATCTGCATCTGATAAATAACTTGATTGCTCTAGATTTATCTTTTATTGGGGTATTAAACAAATTACATTATTTTCAGAAGTGAATAGTAAAGATATTCTATTTGGATTTTCAATAAGATGATTATAATGTAACAACTATATATAAAAAACAAACACCAACTGGTTGAAATTATGAGATGTAGGGTGTAGAACATGAGAGCAAATTAAAAGAAAAAGGTCACAAGTGAATTGCAAATAATTTGAGCAATCATTCACAAAACCTGACTAAGATTTCTGGCAAATGGGAAGAACATTCTGTTGCCATTTCCTGATGGATAGCATGGGATTCAAGGAATAAGTGCATATGTCACTATAGTTATAAAGAGTGTGTTATTGGTGATTATATGCAATAAACCATAATTTAATCAGTTTATTGAACAAAACACAATTTGTTTCTTTCACCTAAAATGCCTACACCATAAATTATGGTTTATAAACCACAAAATTCCAAACCCAAACCAAATAAATTTAGTATTTGTGGGAATTACTAATACCTATAATTACTGAGAAAACAAATGTGAATGTGCCAGGTTGTTCTCATGGCCAATTAATACAGGAAATGTGAAATTCCAGAGTAAAAAATACTGTACTTTTGAGTTAAAAGCTAGGTACTAATCTTGTGTGAAGAACTTCCCAAATTTGGTTGTGCATGCACGTGGATATGCAAATGACCCTTCCACTGGGATTGATGCAAAGATGGACTTTTTACCACGGTTGCGAAGAATTTGTGCTGTAACATTTTAATCAGTGGCTTTGAAATGAACAAAACGTTTGTAAGAAACATGGCATAGTATAACATATGGCATGTAATACCAGGCATAATAATATCTATTATGAGCAGTCAAGTGCCTGGTGCCTTTTTAAAAATTTAATGTACATGTTCCTCGAGAGATATTTAAATCCACAATAACATTAAATATGCTCATAAAACACTTTACTGCATATACTTTTTAATGAAATACACTAGGTAATTCTTGACTTATGACCACAATTGAGTCCCAAATTTCCATTGTTAAGCAAGATAAGCAAGTTGTGAATTTTGCCCCATTTTGTCATAGTAGTTAAGTGAACCACTGCAATTGTTAAGTTACTAACATGGTTAAGTGAATCTGGCTTCCCCATTGACTTTTCAGAATTGATGAATCTCTATCAATAAAGCATAAAAGTGGACAAAAGTTGATTTATATTAAAGTAAAGTAGAGAAAGAATTTCATGACAGTAAGAGCTGTGGACTGCTTTGTGAAGACATACATTCTCCTTCACTGGAGATCATTAGATTGAGAAGCTAAATGGGCAAAATGCTTTAGTAGATATCCCTCACTGTAGAGCACAAATGTCAAAGTCGATCACGTCACGTGACATCACGGGACGTATCATAACATTTTTTGCCTTTGCAGAGCTCAGCTGACCATGGCATGTGTGTGTTGTACCTGGCCTGCGGGCCACCAGTTTGACATCCCTGCTATAGAAGATCAAAAATCTTAAAATATGAGGAATATATAAAAATACAAAAGGATTCACAAACTTTTAAGTACTACTGTACATTTTATTGCATCGGTCCTTAGAAAATTCTCTGAAGAACAACTGGGAACACTTAGCAGATGCAAATAATACTATCTCTTCTTTACAGAATCAATAAATAACACATGAAACAGGAGGAAGAACAGTGACAAATGAAGCCATGAGGCAGAATAAAAGGAAGATTACATGAATGTTGCAGAATTATCTTATATTGAATTACTGGAGAAAGCCAGGTATATTACATTTCCGAAGAAATCTCTACTAAGGTTTTTTCATAGTGACTGATTAAACAAAGGAAGAAGTGAGCAAACTAGAATTCATTAATATGGTTAAATGTTTGATTTACTGTTGTTCATTTATGTCTCTCTCTTGCCTTATGTTCATATGACGTAACAGAATAATGGAACATTATGTAAATATAACATTATTTGTTATATATCTCTCAATAAAAAATTTTCCTGCAATCCTCCACTTTTTATAATAAGGGCAAAATTGGGCCTGCTAGCATACAGAAATTATAGCAAAATATAAAACGATTGGGTTTTATAATATGCATATGTGTGTGGGTTAAGTGTGTGTGTGTGTGTGTATATACAAAAACAATCTCTATCAAAAATAATCTGGAAAGATACGTAGTTTCTATGCTTAAACTGATTTTTTTACAAAACTTTTACAGAAGATGAAAAACTGTGTTTTAATAAGTAGGCTGATCAGAATTAGGAAGTTACTTCTAAGTTTTTTTCTAATGCACCACTCAATGTCCTCCAACTATATACATGTTTTAAATAAATATACCTTTATAGTTTATCTTTTTCTGTTTTTACTTAGTATTTTATGATGTACTATATATTGTTTTTATATATTGTATGCCACTCAGAGCCATGTTTCGTGACACAGCTATATAAATTTGTTAAATAAATAAATTGAGGACATTGTTGTACAGTATATGCTATCCCCTTCTCAAATGAAATATTGATAAATTTTCATAAGCTTTTTATCTTTTCGTTTTTTGTGGTTAACCTTGAATTTGAAAGGATTACACAATTTTGATCTCTTTTCAGCTTCCAGAAAAAATGGAAAATACCGTATTTAAATGGAATGATGTTCTGTTTAATTGATTTAACCAAATTTCTAAAGCTGTTTAGAAATGGCACATTTATTTCATACACTATAGAATATATTATTGTATAAACAGAATACATTGTACAAAAAAACACAAAAAGCTGTAAAATGCCCACAAAACTATTTCATGGCCAGATACATCATGCAAAATTGATGAGTTTTCTTAACTATGCAAGCTCTTGCTATGAAAATTATATTCCAAAATATTATTTAATAATTTAAATTACTTAGTCTTCCTTCCTTCCGGAGAATAATAAAGCCTATACTAATGTCATTTTCAATGTCTTATTCCTAAGAACAGGACACCTATATGACTCAGCCTGACAACTGTGGAAAAAAAGTGGTATACAATTAAACATTATATCAATATAGAAAATAATAACCAGAAAATAAAGAGAGAGATTGCAAGTGAAAGTCTTTTTTATACGAACATCTTATTATTGGAAGAAGCCACACTTAATGCTAAAATTCAATGTTTCTGGCATAGATAATAATCTGAAATAGGGAAGGGCAGAGGAACTCACATCAGGTGCAGCAGAGGAAATATGTCTTTAAACATTTGTTTCTGTTTTTAACTCAACCAGGAGCCTACAACTGCTACTTGTACCAAGGGGGAAAGCCCTCTCAAAACAAATTGAAGCCAAGTCCTTTGGTTAGTTTCTCTTGCTCTAAACAAAAATAGGTCAAATAGGCAAGCAATAGGTCAAAAATTGTCCATACCATGGGACCAAATCTTGATCTTGGACCATGTGGTTCCCATTTACTTTAAAGAACTATTCAGACAATTAC
Source organism: Laticauda colubrina (assembly GCA_015471245.1). Classification (NCBI taxonomy): domain Eukaryota; kingdom Metazoa; phylum Chordata; class Lepidosauria; order Squamata; family Elapidae; genus Laticauda; species Laticauda colubrina. Next base: position 1,216,498 of record BLBF01000033.1, read on the forward strand.
CAGCTACATCAATTATATTTTCCATATAACTTGTCTAAGAACTCAAGTTTGTTATCCATGTAGACATCACAGTCTGCAAGAACAAGAGGAAAACAGCATTCCATAGAACAATGGTTGTCTTGTTGGAACAGTAAACATAAGGACCCCCCCTCCCAAACACTATGCAAATTCTCTTAGCAGTTAACTTCAGTGTTTCTACTTTCTTCTGCAGCAGCATCTTTTTCATATCCTGCATCTCAAACTAATTAACCAAAGGAAACCCAATGTGACTATAATCTAACTTATTTGTTTAAAGATGCTTTATTAGTCTGTGTATGTCTTGCCCATAATGAAAGATCCTCTTCAGAAATCTCAGAGATAAAATTCTGTCACAAATTACTGAACATCCACAATTATTGCAGAAATATTTATCACTTCTAATTTAAATAGGCATATTTATTAACTTTGAAAAAACATATAAATTATATGCAGGGTGAATATGTTTAGGTAAGTTTATCCAACAGAGAAAAAAAATGTGTTCTTCAACAGAACTCCCACTACATCATGGCAGGCAATTATAAAAATATAATGTACATAGCAATTAAAAATGAAAGCCATAAGAGGATGAAAAAATGAAAAAAAAATGGTGCAGAGCTTCCATTAATCATCCAAATGCAATCTGACAAGGATTGATTAAAATATTTAAGCTTTACAGACATTTCAGACTCATGGCATATACTAAGTCATGTTTCCACATCATTCTGAGGTAGATAAAAATGAAATAATGATAATTTTTTTCTCATCTTCACACATTTTTTGAATATTGGGAGATTATATTCATATTGAAGGATAGGGTTAGGATGAGCATGATAGTTCCTTTTATTGTTGTCTTATATACATACATAGCAAATGTTCACACTGGAAATCCTATTCTCTAAATCTTGCTATCTCAAATATGGGCTCTTGGAATGCAACAATATGTATCAAATGGAAAGCTGTTATAAACAGAGGACAAATGATGGGTGATACGAAAAGGGAAGCTTGAATGTGCTTACGAGGTTTCAAGTAAAACCTACGAAGAGAGAGTTTTGACTTAAAAGGATAGCATATATTCTTTAGATGCTTAATATCCAAGGTCCATGTCCAACATTTCCAATAAAAGAACCTCATGATAATCTAACCAAATACGCTGCTCAAAAAAATAAAGGGAACACAAAAATAAGACATCCTAGATCTGAATGAATGAAATAATCTTATTAAATACTTTGTTCATTACATAGTTGAATGTGCTGACAACAAAATCACAAAAAAATTATCAATGGAAATCAAATTTAGCAACCCATGGAGGTCTGGATTTGGAGTTACACTCAAAATTAAAGTGGAAAAAAACACTACAGGCTGATCCAACTTTGATGTAATGTCTTTAAACCAAGTCAAGATGAGGCTAAGTAGTGTGTGTGGCCTCCACGTGCCTGTATGACCTCCCTACAATGCCTGGGCATGCTCCTGATGAGGTGGCGGATGGTCTCCTGAGGGATCTCCTCCCACACCTGGACTAAAGCATCCCCCAATTCCTGGACAGTCTGTGGTGCAACGTGGCATTGGTGGATGGAGCGAGTCATGATGTGCCAGATGTGCCCAATTGGATTCAGGTCTGAGGAACGGGCGGGCCAGTCCATAGCATCAATGCCTTCATCTTGCAGGAACTTTTGACACACTCCAGCCACGTGAGGTCCAGCATTGTCGTGCATTAGGAGGAACCCAGGGCCAACCGCACCAGCATATGGTCTCACAAGGGGCCTGAGGATCTCATCTCGGTACCTAATGGCAGTCAGGCTACCTCTGACGAGCACATGGAGGGCTGTGCAGTCCCCTAAAGAAATGTCACACCACACCATTACCGACCCACTCCCAAACCGGTCATGCTGTAGGATGTTGCAGACAGCAGAACATTCTCCATGGCATCTCCAGACTCTGTCACATCTGTCACGTGCTCAGTGTAAATCTGCTTTCATCTGTGAAGAGCATAGGGAGCCAGTGGTGAATTTGCCAATCATGGTGTTCTCTGGCAAATGCCAAATGTACTGCATGGTGTTGGGCTGTAAGCACAACCCCCACGTGTGGACGTTGGGCCCTCATACCACCCTCATGGAGTCTCTTTCTGACCGTTTGAGCAGCCACATGCACATTTGTGGCCCGCTGGAGGGCTTTTTGCAGGGCTCTGGCAGTGCTCCTCCTGTCCCTCCTTGCACAAAGGTAGAAGTAGCGGTCTTGATGCTGAGTTGTTGCCCTCCTACGGCCTCCTCCACGTCTCCTGATGCGCTGGCCTGTCTCCTGGTCATGCCTCCATGTTCTGGACACTATGCAGACAGACACAGCAAAACTTCTTGCCACAGCTCACATTGATGTGCCATCCTGGATGAGCTGCACTACCTGAGCCACTTATGTCTCATGCTACCATTAGAGTGAAAACACCACCAGCATTCAAAAGTGACCAAACCATCAGCCAGAAAGCATACGAACTGAGAAGTGGTCTGTGGTCACCACCTGCAGAACCACCACCTGCAGATGGTCTTGCTAACTGCCTATGCTTTCCACCTGTTGTCTATTCCATTTGCACAACAGCATGTGAAATTGATTGTCGATCAGTGTTGCTACCGAAGTGGACAGTTTGATTTCACAGAAGTGTGATTGACTTGGAGTTACATTGTGTTGTTTAAGTGTTCCCTTTATTTTTTTGAGCAGTGTATATTAGTCCATGGGTAGCTTGATATCTGAAGGGGGAGCCCTGAAATAATCATTTTAGTGTTTAAGTAGTTTCCTTGAATACTTATATCTACCAATCACATGAAAATAAGTATTTTTATATTACATAGAATTCAAATACATTTTTAGTTTCCAAAAGACAAAAATATTACATATATTTTAAGCAAATTGCTGTGGGAACAATTATTATTATTATCCAAGATAAATAACATAAATTAAAGATTTACAAAATAGAATCTCATTTTGGAAAATGAAAAATGGAAGCACTGCCATTGTATTAATGCATGGCCTGTTAGTTAGATCAACAGTGGACACATTCCCAATACCAAGAATGATTTAAAAATAAATTAAAATAGCAGAATACTATAAAACATGTATCTTACTTTGTGCTTTTTCACAGAAGTTTATCTGAAAGCCTAAAGCAAAAAAGATAAGTTCTAGTTCATTTACTGGAAATTACAGATGTTCATAATCTTTAAAATCACATTTAACGTTCATTGAAAAAAAACTTAAGATACCAAATAAAAGGTTTAACATAGGTCAAATAATCTGAATTGCAAAGAACAAATTCTAATAACTGATTTTCTTGTTGGTATCAATTGCAATCTCCTTAGGATACTCCTGCAACCTATACTGAGAATATAATTTTCAGAATAGCAATGGAATTTGAAGTTCCAGAGAATCTGGAGTACCTTAGTTTAGGAAAAGCTACTCTGTCCAAAACATTTGTAAAGGATCACATGAACATCCAGATCAGATCAACTGGTAGAGGTTGCATATTAGTTGTTAATTTAAAAGCAGAAAATTAAAAATAGCTTGTGAGTTTTCCATATGAAGACTGTGGCAACATTCTGAAATTTACAAATACAATTTTGAACATAGTTTTTTCTTGGTTAGGTTTCATTGTAATGCATGGATGAGAAACTTTTTTTAAATTAATGACTGCACTCAGACTGAAAGGCACAATAATCACAGAGTGGTCCGAGTGTGGAAGCCAGATTATGTGCTGGTAGATGCAATTTAAAAGGCAAGAAACAAGATAACCTGCATATTAGCAGATGCCACATCCTTCTATATACAAAGGAAGTGGCAAATAAATGCAGCAGCTCATTGCCAGACAGCACAGAAAACAAAATGTGGGTGACAATAGAAGTCACCAAGGACAGCAGCAAGAAACAAGCTATGGATATGAGCAGCAAAAAGTTGTGACTGGGGACTTCCTGGCCTGACAGGAAGAGGCGTGGCAAATATTGATGACTCAGCTCTGGGCAGAAAGACAGATTCAACACATATGTGTAGATTCTCCCATAGGCATACTGGAGAAAGACTTCTCAAATTTGTGGACAGATACAGATGAAGTTAGAAGATAGATTGAACAGAGAATACGTATCAATACTTGTTAGTAGCAACTGAAAACTGCTACCAATATGCAACTTTTTAAAACGGGCGGGAATGATGATCCTTTTCTGTCTTCAACTACCAGAATTGGCTGGCATGATTGGCTCAGGAATTCAGGGAGCTGATGTCCACACTTCATAAAAGGGCCATCGTTCTCCAGCCCTGTTTTGAAGGATATACCGTTCCCTAGTTGTGTAATTCATATAACCAGAATTATATTTTGCATAAATTCCAATTTTATTTCTTCAACTTTTATGAAATTAGGCACATACTGATTTTTGCCTTGTTTGGTTAATTTACCAAATTGCTTTATGTTATTTTTGCTGGTTTGAAGAATGATTTTCCTTTCCTTCAGCTACAGAAATTTATCTTAAGCGTTTTCTGCATATTTTTAAGGCTACCTTTCCAGGTATTTTATGTCTCAGGTTTATGAATGTTCTATCCAGTACAAATCCCTTGTTTGTAAATTAACTTAGACTAGTACATTCAGAAAACATATCATTACCTCTTCAGGCAATGTCTCTTAAAATAATACTTTATTTCTTAGATTTCTATCTCATCTTTTCTTTGGTAGTTGAAAGCATAAAACATGGCACAAGGTAATAGCTACTATTTTTACATTTCAGGATTGAGAATTAAAATTGTAATAACTTGGCAAC
>BLBF01000033.1:1236136-1304584 GCA_015471245.1 Laticauda colubrina
ATAGATAGATAGATAGATAGATAGATAGATAGATAGATAGATAGATATACACTCTCCCCCTCCCCTCCTCCAATAATGTATATACTACTATAGTTCGTTCATCCCTTCGTTCCCGTGGCCCATAAACTCCTCTTGCCTTGCATCTCTTTTAGCATGCTCCCCACCACCACCACCGTTTCGCCTTCCTGCATGCACACCACACTTCCTCCTCCCCCCCCCCCCCCAAAATTCCCCCTTGTAAAAGCTGGGGGGGGGGGGGGTCTTCCCGGATTCGCCAGAGAAGAACTCAAGCCTCCACCTCCTCCTGCCCGGGACGCGCTTCTAGGCCTATCATCCTCCAGAGAGGCCTGGTCCTCCTTTACCCAGCTCTGGCGCTCCCTCCTGTCCCTACAGGCAGGCAGGCGAGCGAGCGAGCGAGTCCAAGGCGAGGGCCGGTGAGGGGTGGTTCAAGCGCGGCCTATAGAGCCTCTGGATTGTCGCTCGGGGGCCCCGAGGCGCGCTCCCTTACCCTGCATGCTGCTGACTGTCGTCTGCGCCGCCTGCGACCCGGGGCCGGAACCAGAGCCGGGACCAGGGCTGGGAGCCGCCATTGCACAGCGCGCCAGACGCGGAGGGAGGGAGAGATGGACGGACGGCGGGGAGGGAAGGAGGCTGCAATGCAGCAGAAGCAGCGCAGCGGACCGACCCCCCCCCTCCCCGTCCCGCGCGCCCGCCCGGCCGCCCGCCCCCGGCTCCTCGCGCGTGCCCGCCTCGGCCCCAGGCAGCTGGCGGGACACCCAGAGTCCCCGACTCGGGACGACAGGCGCCAGCCTCCCGGGCCCCGACCGACCCAAACCGTCGCTGCTGCTCCTCTCCTCTCCGCGCTGCTGGGGCTCCCGTGTTTTGTTTTGTTTTGTTTTTTTTCCCCTCTGCCGCTCCCTCCCACCTCCGCGGCACAAGTATAACCCCTCCCAGGCAGCGGGCGGAACGGATGATGCCTCTGAGTCCTTCGCCCAAACAGAGGAGCCGGAGGAAGGACTGAGGAAAGGGAAGGAGCGCGCAACGCCTCAGCCTTCGCCGGGCATGTCGCGCTCCCCTTCAAATGGCAGCGCCTTCGAGATTATCTTGCTGGGAGGGGTGGGGCAAAGCGAAAGGGCTTCTCACAAGAAGGAGGCTTTTGCCGACCTCAAAACGTGAAGTGCCCTGCTTCAAACCTGCCTCTTAAAATCGGGAGCCGGGTTGCCATTGAAGGCGCAAAAGCCTCTCCGCTTCGCCTCGTCTTTCGATGTACAAAACGGTTTAAACCTGATGGCATGAGGAGGAAGGGAAGATCATTCCTCGACCAGAATCGGTCACTCGAGACTTCTTTAAGAGAGCCAGAGAACGCAATTCAGTTCCGGTTCTGCAGGAATCGAGCCTGTGAATTAAACTGCTCTGCCTTGCTTTTCATGAAAGGTGCTTCCAATAAGTTATTACACTGGGAAATGTATACCGGTGAGCAAAGTGTTTTAAGGAACCTTATTCTGTATTTTGTTGTCAGCTTCTTTAGTGCTGATATTTACAGCATTTTAAATTAATTAACAGGGCGCTCTTTAAAAAAAAAAAGAGAGAGAGAGAGAGAGAGAGAGAGATACTGTACATAACTTGTCCACCTAGGGGTTCAAGATTACAAATATCAGTTACAGTACAAGTAACTTAAAATGGAACTTAAAACATTAGAACGCAAAACAACTGTAATAAATATCTTAAAATATTCATAAAATATATATTTATTTAAAACTATTATTCAAACCCCATCAAAAGACAGATTAAAATGGGATTAAAAGGCAAGGTTTAAAAACTTCCTGAAAGAAAGGCTAATGAGAAAGTGAAGAGGGCTACTTTGAAGGAGGTTTTTCTATCCTTTGCCTTGTATTAAACAGTACTTATTGCTCACTCATTGTATTCCTAACGTACGCAATCTTTCTAGTAGGCCTTTTTATTATTTACCAGTGATTAGATACATGCTTTTACCCTACTCAAATATTTGGATTTATTTACAGGTAGTCTTCAACGTACAACCACAATTGAGTTCCAAATATATATTGTTAAGTGAAACATTTGTTAAGTGAATTTTGCCCCATTTTATGACTCTTCTTGCCACAGTTGTTCAGTGAATCACTGCAATTGTTAAAGATTGTAACATGGCTGTTAAGTAAATCTTAACAAGCTTCCCCCTTGATTTTGCTTGTCAGGTCACTAAAGAGGATCACGTGACCCAAGGACACAGTAATTGTCATAAATATGCCAAGCATTGAGTTTTGATCACATGATCATAGGATGTATGGCAACGGTCATAAGTGGGAAAAATGGTCATAAGTTTAAGTGCCAGTGTAACTTTGAACAGTCACTAAACGAATTGTTGTAAGTCGATTATATATAAAAATATTGAATGTCACTTCTTTATATATTTTTTCTATCTATTTTTCTTTCCTTTCAAAGTGTGAATTTTCATTTCCATTTACCTTTTATCTTCCTTTTTCAACATTTTAAACAAATATTTAACCCCCAGACTGCACATAACTCCTGAATGGAGAAGTGGAACCTTAGCCAAAATAAAAGATTGAAGGGTCCCACCACAGCCACTCAAATGTTGGACTGACTTGGAGTGGGTTTCTCTGTTTAGGCCTCCACAGCTATCACTGGGGTAAGATTTTAACAGCCTTACTTAGCCAGCCTAAGGGATTGCTGAGGGGTTGTGAGATATAATTACTTCACCCAGTGGTTTCATGTAAAGGTTGATTAGAAGGAGGAGTGTTGACACCTTGAAAAGAAGGGACTTAAGCAGTGACCCATTCAGAGACAACTGGAATAAATCCTGAAGAAGGAAGAGAACCTGGGAAAAGTGATGCCTGTTATCAACCCCTGGAGCCAATTCAGGAAGACATGAATTGAAAGTCACTGAGAAATCATGGGGAGATAGGATGAGTGCACAATGGAATGGATGAAAAGTCTTGGAATACATTGCACTTAAATGTATCAACAATACAGCCAAGATTGTCTCCATCCTGAAACTTGATTGAAATTCTCTAGATAATCACTTAATCCAGAGATCTCAGCAGCTACAGTCTCAACAACCTTCCATAAAAAAGGATTGGAGATGGGACAGTACTTACCTAAAATCCATTGGGTACAACTGCAGCCTCTTGAGAAAGGGATATACCAGTGAGAACTAACCTTTTCAGCACCAAGTGCACAAAGCATGCACATGCAGATCCCCAAAATGCAATACACGTACATCCCCCATGTATACTCCCTACTCCTCATGCATGCGCAGCAGAGACCCGAACACCAGCTGGCTGACAGGAGGCATATGCACATGTGTGGCAGAGTTGAGCTGGGGTGACAGTTCGCATGTCCACAGAGGGCTGTATGTGCCACCTTTGTCACACATGCCATAGGTTTGCCATCACAGGGATATATCATCTCTTTAAAGGGCAGAGATACTATCCTCTTCCTCAAAAAGGCCAAAACCATGGCATTGACCAGGGCTCAACAGACAGGTGGTTGAACTAACAGCACTGAGAACCTTAGGCATTTCCTCAGGAATTACCGAGTCCAATTCGTCCTAAATTAGATCACAAGCCCAAACCCTAAGCATCTTAGTCTGACCTGCCCTATCAGTGTCCAGCTTATGGTAGATCTAATCAATTTTATCTGTCAAACAACAATTCCTCATGTCAGTCTTGCAGGTGCCATGCCTATTAAGTGGGGACTGGCTTACCCTAAATATTAGGCTGGGCTCTTTTTCATGTTTGATTAAACACAGTGATTATTCCAATGGCACACCAAGGATTTCTTCTAATGCTTCATCTCCCAGAGGTCCTCAGTAAACCAATGTGTGCTTGGGATTGGTACACAGGGAGAGGCCATCTGCCCATTCCAGTAGTGACTATGGCCTCATCCAAATTGCACAACAGATTTTCAAGGGAAGTCAGAAGGAGGAACCACAAAAGATCCATCAGTCATGTGGGATGGAGGTGGGCCAATTAAACAGGCCCTATCTCCCTGTGGGGGAATTGACATCAGTAAGCTAGAATACAATAAGAGAGGGACCAATCTATGACAATAGACTGCTGTCAATGATCTGCACTATCAGAGAATGTTGCAATTGCTATGAGACAAAATGTATGACATCTATATCTATATATCCATCAATTTTATTATGCTACAGCCTGATTTTAGTCACTGAAAATCATTTTTCCTCATGAATACACACTCAGTACCCCACAATGACAAAGTGAAAACAGGATTTTAGAAATATCTGTAAATTTATTAAAAAGGAAAAAAAGATAATAGTGGCATAGGTATTCAGACCCTTTGCAGAAACACTTGAAATTTAGCTCTAGTGTCCCCCATTTCTCTTGATTGTGGCTGACATGTTTCTACATTTTGAATGGAGTTGACCTGTGGTAAATTAAATGGATTGGACCTGATTTGTAAAGGCACACACCTGTGTATAGAACAGGGGTCGCGAACTTTTTGGACCTCAGGGACCACCAAACTCATAATTTTAAATCCCAGGGACCACTAACTGATTCTGTGAACATGGCCTAATTTGTAGGTGTAGCTTGGTGGTCATGTGACTGGTTGGGCATGGCTTGTATATAAATATTATAAACATATAAATATTGATTTTTTTATTTAAAAGGCCAACTTTTACCCAAAATCAGGCAAAGAAGGCAGATTGAGTTGCTCACACAAATCACAGATTCATTTAGAGATCTATCTATCTGCCATCGACTACCTGAGTCTGTTACATAAATTTTGCTTGCTGTGAGTCTGCACTGAATAATAGAACCTTCAGTCCTAAGGGAGGTTTGGCTGTGCTTAAAAGCAGAGATGAAGATCTAAAGACTAGCTAGAAAGCAAGAAATCCAACCATTTCCTGCTTCCTAGCTAATCTAAATCTCCTGGCACAGCAGAACAGCTGATGGTCAGGGGTGGGGAAGAAAAAGAAAAATAGCAACTTAGCAGGCATGTTTGCCAGGTAAGGAGTGAGTAGGCAGGGATGATTCCCACGAGCCATGTGGGAGGCGCAGTCTTAAGCCCATGTCACACTGCCCAACGGATGCAAAAAGGACACAGCGGAGGAGCAAAATGTTCCATCCGTTGTTATCCGCTCTCAAAAGGGGCAAAAATTTGCATAACCGGAGCGGATAACAAGGACGCGGGGAGGACACAGGGCGGATGCAAAGCGGATGCGGAACGGAAGCCCAGCGGATGGAAGTGGATGGGAGCAGATGGCACGTCGGCTAGGCTTCCGGGGGACCTCAGCAAAGCGGACGCGGAACGGATACAGCGGATGCAGAGCAGACACAGAACGGATGAAGCGGATGCACAGCGGATGCACAGTGGATGCACAGCGGAAGTCTAATGGATGCCTGGCGTTAATTGCACATGCAAGGAGGATGCATTGCGTCAGCCCCGTGGATATAATGGAAGCAGCTCGGAAGCAGGTCGCCATTCAGAGGAAAAACCTGCTGCCGGACACATCGGCTGCCTTGCCTGCCCTGCCTGCATGTCTGCCTGCATGTCTGCCTGCCAGCCTTGCTGCCAGCCTGCCTGCAAGCCTGCCTGCAAGCCTTGCTGCCAGCCGGTCTGCCTGCAAGCCTTGCTGCCAGCCGGTCTGCCTGCAAGCCTTGCTGCCTGCCTTCCTGCCAGCCTTGGTTCATGTCTGCCTGCCAGCCTTGGTGCCTGCCTGCCTGCCAGCCTTCCTGCCAGCCTTGGTGCCTGCCTCCCTGCCAGCTTTGGTGCCTGCCTTGGTGCCAGCCTTGGTGCCTGCCTGCCTGCCTGCCAGCCTTGGTGCCTGCCTCCTTACCAGCCTTCCTGCCAGCCTCCCTGCCAGCCAGCAACCCCACAACCATGTGGAAGCACAGCAAGCCTCAGCCATCTGCTGCCAGCCCTGGCAAGAGGGACAGGGCTACCATCCCGCCCCCTGGCCCTCACTCTGGTTCTGCTGGGGCTTCTGCAGCACGGGCTCGCTCTTCTGGGGCTGGGGCTTCTGCTGCTTCTGCTTCTGGAGGAGCTGATGACAAGCACTTCAGCACCAGCCACCTCCATAGCACCTGCACCCTTCACCCCTGAGACTGAGCGACCAAGAGGAGTGCCAGAGACTCATTTTTGTCTTATAGCTTGTTGTTAATAAAGTCTAGTTTTGATTCACACACCTGCTTCATTTCTTTTTTTTAATAAAGTCTTGGTGGAAACTTTTAGAAATGATTTAAGCCTTTGCATGCTTGTGGGATGGGTTAAGATAGCTGTGGGATGGGCAGGGATACCTGTGGGATGGGTAATAGCTGTGGGATAGATAAACCTCCAGTGCAAGCATAGTGGGACTGTATGGTCCACCCACCCAGGTGCCACACCTACGGCCCTTTATTATCAATAATAATGTAATAATTATCCACACATGTCAACAGAAACACAACTCTTTATTAAACGCCCTGTTCATTGTAGGCCAACCAAACATACATGGCCCAATCTCATCCGTGTGATGAGACAGGCTGAAGGAAGCATCCATTAAGCATCTACCATCCTGTCTTGCCACTCCCCTGCTCCAGCTGGGGAGTTGCACCATTGTCTCAGGAGGTTGCGCTGCTTCTTCGCTTCATGTGAGGCTCTGTTGGGGCCTTGCACATCCTCAGTGTCGATCAGGTTTCGCCCTTGCCTCCATTCCCCAGGCTCCATGTCCCCATTGCCTTGCTGGAGGTCCACGAGCCTGTTCTGCAACACTGGGCAGTGGGTGCGCATGAGATTGTGCAGGATGCAGCAAGCTTCCATGATCCTCCTCACGGTCTCTGGGCAATGCTGCATGGTGGTGAGAAGTACCTGGAACCTGTTGGCCAGGATGCCAAAGGCGTTCTCCACCACCCGCCTTGCCCTGGACAGCCTGTAGTTGAAGATCCTCTCTTCACGGGTGAGGAGTCTGGAGATGTAGGGCTTCATGAGGTAGGTTGTGAGGGAGAAGGCGTCATCCCCCACGATGAAGTAGGGCACATCTTATGTGTCATTGGGCAGGGGTTCTGGATCTGGGAAGCCCACGATGAGGTTGCCTTCCAGCTCCTCCTTGAAGTGACTGGCGTTGTATACCTGGGCATCTGAACATGAGCCGTTGCCTGAAGCATCAATGTACATGAACCTGAAGTCAGCATCGACCATGGCGAAGAGGATGATGCTGAAGAAGCCCTTGGAGTTGAAATAAGTGGATCCCGACTTGGCTGGAGATTTGCAGGCCACGTGCTTGCCATCTATGGCTCCAACGGTGTGTGGGAAGTTCCACTTCTGATACCACTGCTCTGCAACTTTCTTCCACCCTTCTTCAGTGGAGGGGTACTGGAGGAGCTCCTCCTTGTATTCTTCGATGATGGCCTGCACCACTTCTCTGACCACAATGCTGATGGTGTTGGATGGCACCCTCCAGCTGTACTGCATGCTCCTGTAGGAGGTCCCTGAGGCCAGGTGGCACAGAGTGAGTGCCACCTTGAGCCCAGGTTCCAGGCTAGGCCGGAAGCTGGTGTTTGCCTTGGTCAACCTGGGTGTCAGCCGCTGCACAACTTCGTCGGACATGGCTGGAGACATCATTAAGTTCTGGAACGCCCGAGTGTCTTCGCTCCTGAGCTCCACCATCAGCTTGTTGTACAGTCCGTCGTCTGCTCTTCTGGCAAACCATCTTCGGATCCAGACTCTTTTTGGATGGCTCCTTTTCTTCTCGCAGTAGAGTTCACAGAGCCTGCAGATGGCTTCGCACTGTTGCAGAACGATGGTGGCTGCCGAAAGGACTTTGTTACAATCCACGGTGGACATGACTGGATGCTGTGGAAGAGGAAGAGGCAGATGAAGGCTGCAGAGGTCTGCACCACTGGGCTGCTGTTCTGAAAGTGAGATGCAGGCGAGTTGCTCCCCCTTTTTATAGGCAGTATAGGTTTTCCACTAGGCATCCTCTAGGCATCCTCTAGACATCCTTAATATCCGAGATAGGTCCCCTCTGCGAACGTTTTTTCTGCTTTAAATGCTTTGTTTCCGTTCTGCATCCACTAGGCATCCGTTCTGCATCCGTTCTGCATCCATTCCGCTTCCTCCCTGCGTCCGGGTGGATGCGAGTTGCACGGATGCGCAGTGGAGGCCTAGCGGATATAGCGGATGCGTAACGGATGCCTAGCGGATGCAGAACGGACGGACTGGATACATTTTCCGCGCAAAAGTTTTGGGCAGCCCAAAACTTTTGGAGCGGATGAAACTTCCATAAACGGATGCTGGACAGATAGAGAGGAAGCCAAATGGAGGCAGTGAGTACATCGCGTTTTCGAATGGATGGCAAGGTTTTTTGTCCGTTTTACATCCTCTTTGCATCCGTTGGTTCAGTGTGACATGGGCTTTATGTTTCTGCACAGCCCGGATTAATTGCTTTGAGAGATGCTCTGGGGGTGACATTTCTCTGCAGTCCATCAAAATTTTCTCATGGTCCACCAGTGGGCCACGGCTGCTATAGAAGGTCTCACTGTTGACAATTCATACTGTAGAAGTGCAAAAGCCATGAGTTCAAAGGAACTGTCTGCAGAGTTCAGAAACAGAATTATTGCAAGGCACAGATCTGGGGAAGTCTACAAAAAATTTCTGCTGCACTGAAGGCTTCTAAGAACACAGTGGCCTCCATAATTCTCAACTGGAAAAAGTTTTGCACAACCAGTTGTTGTAATGATGAAGCAATCGAGTTGTTTGATCATGAACAACTGAATTATGATGATGATCTTTATTGGAGTATAGTCTTTGCATTTATATACATTTTTAGTTATCCTCCATCATTGGTTAACTTTGGTTTCTGCTTAACTTTCATTACTGTTTAGTACAGTAATCCATACAATTAATTATCTCTAGTTAAAGTCTAACATATGTCTACTTCCCCTCTCTAATCCTCCTTTATCCATAGATTAGTGACTTTGTTTACCTGAGTTGTATTTGCTTGGAAACATTCTTATCTGAGGTTTGCCATCCAAGATTGGAACATTCCTACAATTACAACTCTACATATCCTCGTTATTTATTTTAAATGGAGGATTCAAAGATTTATAAATGTATCACAATTGAAGAGGATTTAGAGAGGGGGTGTAGAAAATAGCCAGGAGTGTGAAATAGATTGTTGTTGTGAAACAATAAATGTAGAAGACATGATCAAGTTAGGGGTAAAAGAAATTTGACCAAATGCCATTGGGGGCTCATAGTATAAAGTAATATTTGTGCCATAGGTCATAAACATGTATTGGGCATGACGAACCCACAAATTAGGGTTAAGACGAACCACAGAATTGTCATTTTGAGCAGAAACACCATTAACCATAAACAAGAAAATACAAAGTAAAATGGTAACAGAGTTAGCAGTAATAACAGCAAAAACAGCAGCAACAAGATTTTCAGGAGTTTGAGGTAATGAGGCCTGCTGCAGTTGTTGTTGAGCTTGATATGTAGTAGATTTAATCTGGCCCCAAGTGATGGGTTGCGGGCGCATCGACCTTGGAAGACGGACTTCCGTGTTCAGATGAAGATTGAAATCCGGAATCGGGTTGTGAAGGCCCTGATGCCATCCCATGATACGAACGAACACAGCGCGCTGGAACCCACACTGCTTGTCGAGTAGAAGGATCTTCCACGATGGCGTAACTGCGACCCCAGGTGATCAGCGGTGTAGGGCCTTTCTAGGTTGGATCTGGAGCTTGGCGATACTTTACCAAAGGCCTTGCTAAAGATTCAGTAGTTCGAAAATGCAAATTTACAGGTGAGTCTGCAAGAGAATCTAAAAAGGTAAAATAATTCCAAGTATATAATGCTACAGCAATGAGATTTTGAATCTTTCACAGATGGTAAGGGCCAGATCAGTTTGTAATTGTTTCTGAAGCAATGCCTTAAAAGTACAATGAGCTCACTCAACTATAGCTTGACCCTGAGAGTTGTCAGGAATTCTGTGCACGAAAGTAATATTCCATTTCTGACAAAAGGTTTGAAATTCTTTACTAATATAAGCGGGGCAATTGTCAGTTTTAAACTGAGAAGGCCGACCCATTACAGCAAAGAGGATAGGCAATGAGAAATAACATCTCAAGTACGTTCATGTTTTGAAGCAGTAACCCAAAGGAAGTGTGAATGAGTGTCAATAGATGTATGAAGAAAACAGTATGGCTTAAAGGTTGAAAATTGAGTTACATCCATTTGCCAAATTTGATTACCTAGGGTTCCTCATGGCTTGACACCCACTGGAAAGGGAACTGCCAGTTGCTGACAAGCTGGACAAGCACGGACAATATCCTGGGCTTGAGATAATGAAATTTTAAATTGCAAGTGATTTGGCATTTTGATGAAAATAAGAATGACTAGCAACAGGATCAGCAAACAAAGATGCAACATCCTTTAAGGATTCATCTGCCTTCCGATTTCCTTCAGTCAAGGCTTTAGTAAAGGGAGTATGACTTCGAATGTGTTCTACATACAAATACAAGCGAGTTTCCAAACTATTCTTTAAAGATAAAAACAAGGATAACAAATTCTTATCCAAAGAGAGAGCACAATAAGAAAAGGGAAGAGATTGCATAGCTAAATACACATATTGAGTATCAACGATCAAGTTAATAGGTTGGTCATTGAACAATCGTTATGCCAAAATCACAGCAGCCAGTTCAGCATGTTGAGCTGAAGTCTGCGTGGCAGTAAATTTAGAATACTATTGTTGTTGAATCTGCCAGACAACCACACACCCCTTGTAGGTGATCCATCAGTAAAGACTGTAAGAGCTTTAGAAATAGGATTTCTCACAAAAATGGAAGAAAAGGCTGGATTTAAAGTAGTAGTAACCACTATACTAGGAACCTTGAGTAAAGAATGCAACAAGTTTCCCACATATTGAGAAAAGGCTATCTGATATGATTCTGATATGAAATCATCATCAAATGCTCATGTTCAACTTATGTACCAGTGAAAGCTATGCTAATGAGATCCTGTCCTGTAAGATGTAAGGCTCATTTACGACCTTTAATAATCAAATCCTCTAATGCTGATTGATAAGGATATATGTTTCTAGGCGGAGTAGCTGACAAATTAATCCATTCATGAATGTTGATTGCTTGTGGGGACGCATTAGAATAAAGACATCCCATGGGTAAGGATAGCTAAGCAAAGTCCTATTGATAAGGATGTTATCCTGTCTACATATTGATGCTTAAACTTATTCAATATTTCTTGAAGGCATGCATGTTCTTGGAAGATCAGTTAATACAACTAGATCTGGTGATTGTGCTCCCTTCAGAGACTGAAATAAGGGCAACATATCACCAGTTGTAATGTAGAAGAATGGGCGTGCCCAATTAATAATGCCAAGTAATTTTTGCCATTGTACTAATGTATATGATTTCTGTACTTGTAATTCAGGAAGAATTGCAATTGAGGAATTGTGCAACATTCTATGTCCTAAGTAGGTATAAGGTTCTACCTTTTGAATTTTGTCTGAGGCTATATACAATCCCTGTTGTGCCACAATATCTGTTAACTCTTTTAACAACTTAGATTCATCAAAATCCAGGGCTGCTATCAATGTATCATCCATATAATGACAGACTAAATAGGAAGGAAATTTATTCCGAAAGGGTTGAAGGGTATTATCCACAAAATATTGACAAAATGTACAGGAATTAAGCATTCCCTGAGGCAACACTCGCCAATGATATCGTTTTGTGGGCATGCTATTATTAAAAACTAGGACAGTAAATGCAAATGTTTCTTTGTCTTGAAGCTGCAAAGGTATAGTAAAAAAAGCAGTCTTTAAGATTAACCACCAATAATTTATAAAAATTAGGAATTAAGTTAGGATTTGATAGACCACATTGTAAAGGACCCATGGGTTGGATACATTTATTAATTTCTCTTAAATCATGAAGGAAACGCCATTTTCCATTTTTCTTTTTTATAACAAAAACAGGAGTATTCCAAGGACTAGTAGAAGGTTCTATATGACCAGCAGCCAATTGTTCTTGAACCAACTGTTGTAAAGCAGCGAATTTTTCCCTTGATAATGGCCATTGTTCCACCCAAACCAGCATAGAACAGAGCCATTTAAGAGGAAGAGCCATCATCAAGAATCAAATGGGCATTAAGAAGAGAAAGGATATCATGGCCCCAAATATTAGTATGAATATCTAGAATGTATGGTTGTAGGAAAAAGGACTTCCCAGCAGATGTTGTAACATTAATTTCTTGAACACTCTGCCAAGCAGCTGTAGAACCTCCTATTCCCCACAATGAAGAAACTGTCATTTTTGGCCACTGTACTGGCCACTGTAAAGAGGAGAGGACAGGAACATTGGCTCCAGTATCCAATAACCCTTGAAATGGTTGTTTATTAAGGAAGAGCGTTAACAAAGGATGAGAGGAGTTCAGCTGATGAAGTAAGCCTACAGATAAAGAAGTTGATCCAAATCCTGCATCCCCACGATTACCTATACCAGGAGATGGAATTTCATATGGAAGAAGAAGCAATTGAGCAACAGAAGAATAACAAGGAAGAACTTGAGGAAGATTCACCCAAATCTGAATCATGAGGTTACCAGTGTAATCTGAATCTATTACCCCAGGCACAACAAAATAGCCCTTTTTGTGTGCAGAAGAATGAGGCAAAATTAAATCAACTAATCCTGAAGGAACCTTTAAATTGAGATGGAACTATTTTCACTTCCATGGGAAATTTAAACTCAATTTCCTCTTGAGTGATTAAATTGATCCCAGCGCTACTGGCTGTGGCTGGGGAGGAGTGAGAGAGACTGCTGGAGGAGTCAGAGTGATGGGAAAGGCACACTTTGGATTCTGGGTGGATGCCACACCCATTGGCAAGTTTCCCGACCGAAACCGACATTGATTGGCCCAATGAAATCCCTTTTTACACTTAGAAGGACAATTCTGAGGCATAGAAGGTGTAGAATGACAGTCCTTCTGAAAGTGGCCAGGCTTCTTAAAACAGTTACCAAGTGGTCACTGTTCTTTCTGAATAGCAGCTGCTAACATATGCATTTTATAAGTTTGTGATCCAATATCCTGGCAGACTAGCAGCATATCTGCCAGAGTGTAATGAGCAGTAGCCTTTAACAGCTGTAAAGCTCTTTTACAATCTGCATTAGCATTTTCAATCGCGAACTGGCAAAGAAGTTCACCAGCAGCTTCCTGATGATCAAACTGCTGTCTAATTGCTTTGGACAGATGCTCAACAAAGTCAGCATAAGGTTCATTGGCATTTTGTCGAATGTTCGAAAAATTTGCTCAAGGTTCTCCAGCTTGGGGTACCTTAAGAAAAGCATGAAAGGCACATTCAGAAACAATAATTAATGTAGCTGGAGGAAGAACAACTTGAGTAGGAATTGTACCAAACGGTCCAGAACCAAATAACTGCTCAACTGTATATGCTTCTCCTCCTCCTAAAGCAGCAGCTTGAGCATGTCTCATATATTCACTCTCCCAAACCACATATTGCATGGATGTTAAAATCATGCAAAATATTTGCTTCTAATCTTCAGGGATCATTCTATAACCTCTTGTAGTCCTCTTGTAAAATTACCACTAATCCCATAGTCTGTAACTGCCTTTTTTTAACTCTCTTAAGATCTGATAAGGCAGACCCTCCCATTCTGCTACTTGCAGTCCAAGCTATGGCCCCTGACCAGGACGATATTGTACTGGATAAACAGACAGTAATTCTGCAAGCTCTGTTCCTGAGACAGAGGCATCCCTTTTACAAGTCTCTACCATTTTCTGAAAAGAAGACTGAACAATAGAGTCAAGAGGCTTTTGCCCTGTATCTGCAGGAGCTGTGGGAATTGAAGACATATATTCAGGTGAAGAAGGGGGACAAATGACAGAATTAGGATAACGTGAAGGTGGAGGTGGAGAAAGTTCATTGTAACCAAATTTTTCAATTGCATGCCTACATAAATGCCACACATGCAAAACTTCTATTTATTTTTGCTCGAGGTTCAGTATGCAATGTTTTCCTAATACGTTCCCAAACAGTTAATTTTAAAGATCACTTTTCTGGGTACCATAGGAACTGAGCTGCAATCTCCTGGACCAGCCTTAAGAGATTTCTCTGTGGTACTTCGGTATTATTCTTCTTCAACAAATAGTCGAATTCATCTACATGCTTCCTTTGTTCCTCAGAAAGCAAAGACCCCATACTTACAGAAACCAAAAGGTTGAAGAAACCACAAAGGGTTGAAGTAAGAGGGTCCTTGCCGGATGAAGTAAGAAAGTCCTTGTTCAAGTGCCACTTGTAATGACGAGGCAATCGAACTGTTTGATCATGAACAACTGAATTATGATGATGATCTTTATAGTCTTTGCATTTATATACATTTTTAGTTATCCTCCATCAATGGTTAACTTTGGTTATTGCTTAACTTTCATTACTGTTTAGTACAGTAATCCATACAATTAATTATCTCTAGTTAAAGTCTAACATATGTCTACTTCCCCTCTCTAATCCTCCTTTATCCATAGATTAGTGACTGAGTTGTATTTTCCTGAGTTGTATTTGCTGAGTTGTATTTGCTTGGAAACATTCTTTATCTGAGGTTTGCCCTCTGAGATTGGAACATTCCTGCAATTACAACTCTACAACCAGGATTCTTCCAAGAGCTGGTCACCTGGTCAAACTGAACAATTAGGGGAGAAGGGCTTTAGTAAGAGAGGTGACCAAAAATCTGATGATCTTTCCAACTGAGATCCTGAAATCCTGTGTGAAAATGGGACAGAGTTCCAGAAGGACAACCATTACTGCAGCCCTCCACAGATCTGGACTTTATGGTGGAATGACCAGACAAAAGCCTCTCCTCAGTGCAAAATACATGAAAGCCCACTTGGAGTTCACAAAAAAGCACCTGAAGAACTCACACTGCAAGGAACAAGATTCTCTGATCTGATGAAACCAAGATTGAATTGTTTGGCCTCCTTCTTAAATGTTACGTCTAGAGCAAACCATGCACAGCTCATCACCTGCCTAATACAGTGAAGCATGGTGTTTTTCAGCAGCAGGAACTAGGAGACTGGTCAAGGTTGAGGGAAAGCTGAACAGAACAAAATACAGGTATATCCTCAATGAAACCTGTTCCAAAGCACTCAGGACCTCCAAATGGGCCAAAATCTGATATGACAGCAAACCTAAGCACACAGCCTATCCAATATGACAGCAAACCTAAGCATCTAGCCTAGACAACATATGAGTGGCTTAAGGACAACTCTGAATGTCCTAGAGTAGTCCCGCCAGAGCCCTGACTTGAACCCAATCAAATATCTCTGGAGGGACCTTAAAATGGCTGTCCACCGATGGTCACAATCCAACCTGACTGACCTTGCAGGGACTTGCAAGGAAGAATTGGAGAAAATCCCCCAATCCAGGTGTGCAAAACATGTCATACCCAAAAAGTCTCAAGGCTGTGATTGCTGCCAAAGGTGCTTTAATACAGTACTAAGTGAGAGGTCTGAATACTTATACCAATGTGATATTTCAGGGTTTTTTTTCTTTTTAATAAATGTATACACATTTCAAAATTTATGTTTTCACTTTGTAATTATGGCACACTGAGTGTAGATTAATAATAATAATAAAAAAAGAATTTCAACAACTGTAGAATCAGGCTGCGGCATAATTGACAAAAGCGAAGGGTGACTGAATACTTTCTGAATGCACTATATATGTTTGTGCCGAAACTCACGTTACCTACATTAATCATTTACTTCCAACAACCAATTGGAGCCAGAACTGCAGAAATCTTAATGACAATAAATAATTCATTGCAAAACAAATAAATAAAACACTTCTGCAGTAAATCAAAGAGATGTTTCAGTCATCTAACGTTCAAGGTTTCCACATATTCCTTCCTTATGATTTTATTGGCAGCTCATTAGGTACTTTTTAAAAATAATTTCAAAGAAACGATAGCCTCCAGTCTTGACAACGAAAGTCGAAGTTGTGCCCACTTGAAAAGGAAGAAGTCAACTCGGCTTCGGAACTCTGGCTTCCTTCCATCAGTCATCAAGGCCTGACTGTTCATTTACAAACAGAAGATCCAAAGCCGTGTCTCCAAATGAGCTGCGTATCAGTAACAGGCTGTTACGGCTGCCGTCCCACAGGCATCGCTTGCCCCCATCTTGAGCCCGCTGAAAAGACAAGAGGCGGGGATTCCGGCTCCTTTTTTGGTAGGACGTCCTGAGCGCTGGTGTGCGTGGGAAGAGTGGGTGGGCTTTGAAAGAAGGTTACGCTTAGGGCCGCGTATATCCGGCTGGGCGGCCTGGGAAAGGCCAGTCGAAATTCCGGGCAATGGAAGCTGCTTGTTTTACTTCGCCTCCTCGCCGGGGTGTCAGCAGGCTCTGGAGGCTTAGCAACGTGATCATGGCTGTCTTCTTCGGGCTGGCTGGAGCCGTTCAGGTCTGGCTGAGTGTGTTGAGAGAGGGACAAAGGGTGCGCGGGAGTTGGACAGGCTAATCTCCGGAGGAGCGCAGGCCAGAACTCAGTGGCCGAGGGACAGAACCTGGAAGGGTCCCGAGTTGGGGAAAGACTCGAGTCATGGGGTCTCAAGAGAAGGCAAAGTTCTCCCTTCACCCGATCGCCTACCGACTCCAAATGGAGTGGTAGGAAGAGGCGGGAGCGCAAAATCCAAAGAAAGCTTCGGAGGAAAAGCAACTTGAAAAGCGTAAACAGTCAAGACTTCATCCTTAGAAGCATCACGCCTACCTGTAGTTATCTTGGCAACAATAGGAAAGTGGTTTGCCAAGGTCTCATTCTGAGATTTTTTTCGATGTGCCAGTCTGTTCTCTAACCTTGGACTTTCCCCTGACTTTAGCTGCTCAGGTAAGGGCCTCTCCCCATTTATCCAGCCGACAATATCATTTTCTGCCTTCTTTTGCAGAATTGGCTTGACTTCCTCTTCGATCTGTGTGCAAGGCTGGAATGGCTCCCAAAGCAGAATTTTCCTCCTTAATCCAACACTCAAGATACGTAAAAGCTCTTATGCTTTTATATACCTTGGTGATGGATCTAGTGGCCAGTGGACATATTAATGGAGGATGGGCAAGCTTTTTTTCAGTTTCGAATCAGCCTCTTTTGCCACTATTCTGCTATTTTATCCCTATCCACAGTTTGGCAAGTGAAAAATCCTGAAAAAGTATTTGGTGTGTAGTCTTGTTAAGAAACTATGTGGGAAAAGTCCTTGTCGTCACCAAGTTTTAAGCACAACTTGAAGGTGATTTGACGTTGCTTTTTAAAGTAAATACTACAGATGGAGCCACCATTGAGTTGGCATCAGTCAGGTTTGTCAAAGGTGCACACAATTTAACTGTAGATATATCAGAAGAGAAGCCCAGTCTTAGAGGTTTGCAGTTGCTTTCCAGTCCTCATGTAGTTTTCAAGAAATAACATTTGTTCATGATCTTTTATCGGTGAGAAAAGATCCCTAGTAAGTTTTCCACGGATTGAGCAAGGAAAGCTGAGAGTGACTTATGGTTCATCTTGAGAGATTTTGATTTTATGTGCCATTCAATATCAGAGCCTATCAGAGCCCTATAGCAATTAGTTTTGCTTTCTTTGTTGCAGGTCAATGACCCTGATCCTGGACTTTGGATAGTGAGTAGAAATATGGTTTTGTCCCTTTCTGCGCTTGAGTATAAATATGGTTTTGTCCCTTGCTGTGCTATTATGTCCTAACATTTTTACTGAGGTGGTACTTTTTAAAATCCCACTTTTTTTAAGGTGCTTATCGGACTAGGCCTGTTTTCCTTAAAATCAGCCATGATTGGTTAAATGCTGCCACCTGCTGCACATAGAATAAATACAAAACTGGACCTAAAAGCAATTAATGATGGCATCTGGGGGGAGGAACTTAAATTGCAGAATATAGTTTTTCAATTATCATACTGAAATTTCAAATTAACTACATGCCTCTACTAAGTAAATAGATTTTATTTACTATCAAAGGCTGCTGTACATGAATGAGCAAAATTTGGTCCTATTGTGCACTTGTAATTGCACTTTTGCTGCCATTGCTGAACAATTTTCAGACCTAACCCTTTGTACAGCAGCCTAATTTGGAGCTTCCTTGAGAGTTCACAGCTGGTATACTGCATCTGCTTCTAATGGTACAAATACTATGGAGTGAACTTGAATTACTAATAACAAAACTAAACATAACACCTAAATTACAGTTCTCCTGAGTGCAGTTTACTTCTCCACATAGCAAGCAAACAAAATATTCATAAGAAATAATTTCACTTGTAATCATCACATTCGGCTTGGTAGGTCTGTTTGATGGTAGATGGATGGTTTCTTTGGCAAATCATTTCTTTTTGTGAAATATCAATGGTTTAAAGCACAATGGAACTATTTTTTGCTCTTCTCAGGTCTTTATTCCTTTGACAATAAGATACAGCTTTCCTATCTCTCCTGAGGATACAGTTTTGAGACTTGTTTATTTATCTGGTCTTTGGGATTGAATACTTTCCATTTTCCTTTTTTCTAGCTTCATTTATTTACAAAATATATTTGATATATCTCGCTTTAGGTTGTGTACTCTGTGCCAGCAAGTCTTGCACTGGTAGTAAGCCTTAATCCATCAGTTACAGGTATAGTATTATTGGGCAAAAGTCATCACTCTTCTAATGATAGATTCTGGGTATTCATCTCCTTTGCTTTTTGATGATTTAGCAATAAGCTTTATTGCTCCATCCAACTAACTGAACATTGTTAACTACATTCTTAAACTATGACTTTATATTTGTAAAATATTACTAGGCAATATACTGAATATTGAAATCATAAAATTGTATAAGGGTAGTACATTCTTCCATTTTTGGTAGATGCTTTTTGGAATATAGTTGATAGTTATAATTATTCATAACTCAATTCCTTTTCTTTTCTAAAAAAAATCTTCACAAGTGTGATATTGGAAACAGTATAATTGGACATAGAGACAGGGAGCTTAAATGTTAAATCACTGCTGGCTTTCAGCTTAATCGATTTTATGGAATTTTTGTGAGAAAAAAGGCAGAGCCATGAATAGAGTATATTTCAATTCTTTGGTTGAAAAGGCACCATATGATAGTAACATTTTAAGCATTCTTAGATATGCCTAGCATTCTACATTATATTGCATAAACCCATGTGTTGTTTAGCTACATATGCTTGCATATATATTTAGATGTTTTAATCAACATTCAAATCAATTGAAATCTATCATTTCTGATATTCTCTTCTGCCCTTCTTTCTCTTTTTGGAATGAAGAAACCTACCATATGTTGATTAATTTCCTTGAGATTTCATAGTATATGGTCATTTCCTTTTGTGTTATCTGTATCTAATGTGGCCTGTTAGCTACTCTCTCTTTTCAATATATCCTATATTTTTAATTTTCAAAATACAGCTGTTTAAAATATCTTAACATGCATAAAAAATGCTGCTGCTTGTTTGATGACTGAATTATATGAAATAAATCTCAAATCTAAAGAATTTTTTCTCTACAATTGTTATTTGAAGGCTCTTGAAGAAATTGATCAAGACAGATGAATTCAATGTGCAAATTCCATTGTGATTTGTACAAATAACTCACCACATTTTCCAGATAACATTGTGTGGAGGAGTATATCAGATCTACATTCAGCTGCTTGTGTTGTGGGTTCTGCTGTGTTGGGATATTCCTTGGTTACTACTGCTCAAAATAACATCTTGCACGAGGAAGAAGGCAGGTAAGTAATGAGATCTTTTCTGCATTAATTCATATTTTACTGATCATCATAGCTCTTATCCTTAACAATTGCAAGACCTTTAAGCTACCCTAGATCTAAGGAATGAGAATGATTTAAAGCTTTGAAATCCCTAGAACAAATTCCTGAGACACATCATATATTTTGATGTGCCAAGAAAATTAATGGAAAGAAATCATAGAAAACTTTATCCTGCAATCTAAGCTTACTAACATTTGATACAAAGCATCGAACATAGTTTGATTTTTTTAATGGTGTACACACATATTTTTCAGGTTCATCTGTAGTTGCTATGTAATCTAGTTTTTTATGTTTAAGTAGAATGTTATATTTTATCATGAAGATGCTGAATGTAACCAAACTGCAACCAATCTTATTACAACTGATGCATATGTTTTAATATAAGAATGTATGACATTGATTGGATAGTGCCCAAGTCAAGTGAAATGCTTATACTTCGTCTAAAATGGAAGTACCTTGCATTCCCTATCAAACTGTGACTTTGATAGGATTATGTTAATGCTCCCAAATATTAATGATAAATTTTGCTCAAGTAGTATTTTTTTCATTTCTTAAACTGCAAGTATATATTTTTTAGTAAGTATGTGGTTATTCAGTACTAGCAGAGTTAATGCTGTTGTAACTATAAGCAAAGACTTTCTTTGCATATAGTTTATTTTATGGGATCAATTTTGTATAACTTACACAGTTGTATTTGATTAAAAACAGGGAGTTATTTGGTCTGGTGATTGTTACTGCCTGGATGAGCCTTTGTCGTAATTCAGCCAAGTGAGTCTTCTAACTTGCCAATTCCAGCTTAATGATACATTGAAAACTTGTGCTTACCCTTACAAATATATTATGTAATCAAAGGATGTGCCAAGGATGGCTGATTTTTGCTGTCTTGTAATAGTTAGAGATGACGTTCTTTTAAAGAGAAAACCAATTTATTTAGTCCTTGATGTGCATTTAGCACAGAGAACTGAATTTTGCTCGAGGAGCAAAATTCGAGGAGCTGAGTGGGGAGACGGGAGTTCCAGTTTAGTGGTAGAGTTGACAGCTCCAATTGTGGCTACTGAGGACTATCTGTATAACTGCTTTATCAATTCCAGAAGTCATGTGAATGTACTTTTACAAAACCAAGAATAATTCATATTTCTGAGTTCTTGTTAATTGGGTTGAATTGGATTGTATTTCAGCAAACTCTGCTTGTTTCTTTCCAGAAATTGCCTGGGTGGATTTCACTTGGTCATGGCAATTTTCCTCTGTCTTTCTCCTTTTGTAATGTGGCTATACATCTATGTGAATACAGAAATGCGAGTATCATGGCCATCTCACTGTAAAACTGTTATTTAAAATATTGGAAAGCATCAAGTGTCTTCATTGCTTCGGAGGTTCTCTGCTGATGCCAAGTGAATAGGAACCACAATTAAGGCAAATGACTTCCCATGAAGAACAGTTTCTCTAAGGTGCTTCTGAAGACTGAAAATTCAGACATAATTGAAAACTGAATTCTGTGGACTATGACCTCCCCCCCCCCCCCCCCCCCCCCCCCCCGTTTTAAGGCTAGTTGTTTCATGGTTTCCATTTTATTAATTGTATGCTCTTGATAAATGCAAGGGTTTGAACTGAATAAATCAAAGTGCTTCATGTTGAAGCCATGGGACTGAAGCCAGACATTACTGGAAGAACTATATGTTGTATATAATTATAAAATGTAAATAAATATATTAATAAATTGATAAGGATGTATCTGGTGTCTCTGAAATTCTATCCATTTTTCTCTACATACATCTGCACTATTTAAGATAATTAACATATAATTCTTAATCCATAAGAGAATATCATATTCCATTAATGTCATAGATTAAAATTTGGAAAAGCATTTGATGTAGTGCTAGGCTCATTTCTCTCTAAATTATTCTTCACAGAAGCTGTTTTAACTTAAAGCCTATGTGTTTTATAGAGGACCATCGTATCTGGACTATACATATTTGGATAACTGAGATTGCAATAGACCGAGAAAAACTATTTTCTGCTGCTCAGCATTGTCTGACTTTTAGCAGCTCAAATATAGTCATTCCAATACTGATGTGGAATAGCAAGAACTCCCATTGTTTGCACTTTTTGTGTTTTGGTCAATATATCCTTGCATCTAATTGTATGTAAATAGTTCTACAACTCATTTTTAATTGAACAAAGTGTATGAGTTTGACAGTCTCATTCTCCATTCTTCTATTTGCAAGAAATTAAAATATCAATTTCTGATATTTATACTTCAATGTTGTTTGAATTCTGTCCAAAGGAAAAACTATGAAGAATTATCACTAGAACTCTCAGTCAGAAGCTTATTCTTCAGTGAAAGTGGTAGTATCATTTCAAGAGAGAGAAAAGTGGTGGTATCATTTCAAGGGAGAGAAAAGAGAGAAGCAAAATGGTAGGAAGTGTTTTAAATAGAACATTGTTTCACTACAAAATTTCAGTGTCAATCCAATTTATTTATTTTTCCAGTCTTCATATCAGCAAACAGAGCTTCCATTCAATTTCCATATGAGACTTAAACTTGACAGTGAATTCTCCAAAGAGGAAACGTATGAGAATAAACATTTAGCAAATGGTTATTACAACATACTATGAGATAAATTCAGTTTACCGGGATCTTTTGTTGTTTAAAAATTATATAATGTATTTCATAGCTTTATTCACTATTGAATATTAAAACTGTGTTTTATTTAAAACAGTTGGAAAAATAGCAATTTCTAACCCACATCAACACAATAGTATTTAAAGTGAAGAATTGTGTGGATGATCTTTGTAATACATCTCTCTATCTGGAATTCTTCCATTTCCCTTTAACACCAGTCTGTCATTATAGACATAGATAGTTCCAAAAGCATTGCTTTCTGGAGGAGTTTCTATAATCCCTTCAAGAGTCAAGTGATGGACTCCGTGAAAATCTAGACAGTAACCACCATAATGAAGATGACCTGCAAGAAAACATACGACTGAGCTGTGTGAATAAATGACAGCAAGGGCATCTTTATAATTCCAAGCCAGGCAAATATTGCTTGTGCAATATGGGTTGATGGGTATGTGTCCTGCAATACAAGAAGAAATGCACTCAAAATAAATGAAATACCATGTTTTTTGTGCACACATGAAATCTATAACAGTATAACATCCCCCAGGGCTTAACTAAAATTGGATACCTTTAAATCTTAGTTCCTTATGTAAACTTGAAAGTTGCCAATTCTTAAATTGCCTTCCAATTTGTAATATGGGAATAATACCGAAATAGGAACACTATTATGGAATACTAGAAGAATAGAATTCAGTGTAGGGATATTGAAATCACAGGAGCAAAACACTTGCCCTGAGAATATTCAGAATTCTTCAAAAATCTGATTGACAAGTAAATGCAGGAATAGACATATTTTTTACAATTTACATTGTAAATTGATTTACTGATTTAAACTTCTAGTCATTAAAATGTTTAGAAGAAGCAGAATTGGAAAATTAGAAGTAATTAGGCTACTTTTCCAATTCTCCCCCTGCCTTATTTTTGGGAAAGCTTTGATTGCAAGATGCAAAATAAGAAATAATGGAATGTATGTTCATTCTCTCTTGGGTCACAGTCTGATGTTATGTGTCTTCATTTAGGTGCATAAAATCAGTTCAAAAAAGAATTTCTCAGAACTAGTAATATGGATGGAAGTGGAAAATTGTTATTTCAACTGAAAACAAAACTCAGCTATATGTTTAGGTCTGTGTCACACTGTTTCAAGTCAGCAGCCAAATACTCGGTAAGTGCAGGTAGATGATTAACAAAAATAATTGTCAATGATTTTATCTACCATGTACTATGTTGATTTTAATGGCTTTAATGCTTTCATGTATTATGCTGTAAGCTGCTCAAAGTTGTTGATTACAAGATGGGCAGCAAATAAATTTTCTTAATAAATAAATACCTATTACTTCCTTTCTCTTACTTCCTTTCTCCATGATGACGCAGTGGTTAGAGTGCAGTACTACTTCTGCTGACTGCAGAGTGAAGTACTACTGCAGTACTACTTCTGCTGACTGCCTGCTGCTTGCAATTTGGCAGATCAAATCTCATGAGGCTCAAGGTTGACTCAGCCTTCCCTCCTTCCAAGGTGGGTAAAATGAGGATCCAGATTGTTGGGGGGCAATATGCTGACTCTGTAAACCACTTAGAGAGGGCAGTAAAAGCACTGAAAGTGGTGCATAAAGTAAGTCTAAGTACTATTGCTATTCTCTACTGTGCAATTCCCAGGGAGGGGTGAGAGGCCAGCCTGCCCCCAATTTTTCCGATATGTTCTCTCTGCCCCTTTAACTATAATTGTTGCTGATGTCCCAGCAAACTGTATTCCACTAGTCTGCTATCTCTTGATCTTTCCATCTCCTTTCCTTTCTTGAAATATTTAAAACATACACAGTTCAGTTCAGGCAGCAAACACACCAAACCAGCAGAGAACACATTCTTAGTTAGAATGGTAAAACCAGATATTAAGACTAATTATTAAAAATACAGCCATACCTGCAATCACAACTCTCTCTTGATTCTCATCAGCATAGGTAAGAACTTTATCAACCCAGTCCAGCTGGTCTTGACTGAATCCACCATTGAACTGTACAAAATTGCATTCAGCAAGCCCTGTAAAAAAAAAAATGATGGGAAGTTATATAACAGCAACAATTTTTATTAAGATCATGTATCAGTACCGCAAACACGCAAACAATATTTTTAGTTTGAAATGCACTTTTTATGAAGAATGAATGAATAATTGCCAATTCCAGAAATGTGTGTTAAAAGCAAGGTATCCCTCGCTTTTTTAAAGGATCAAACTAAGCCTAGTAAGTGAAGAAAATGGAATTAAAGAGTTTCCTGGAGGTAGAAATATGTCATTGTCTCTATTGATATTTTAATCAGGTTAGATAAAAAAATTAATAAATTATTGTGTAATTGGAAACATACTGCAGCAATCATACAGAACACATCAATGTTTGTAGGTAGTAAATTCAGCTCTACCTCCCCTTTTCTAATTAGAGATTATATAAGCGTCATAATACTTTATTTTCTAGCTTAATTTTGTGGAACGTTCTTGTGTGAAAAAGTTGAAAAATGAAGATTCTTTGGGGTTGTGTCCATGTCCTATACTTTAAAGGAATATCAAGAAAATAAGCCCACTTATGACCCTGTAGTAAATGGGTTCATGTTAAGATTATCATAAAACTTGGTATGACAGACTTAACATGAGTCCTAAAACTCCCTAAAAGTTCCCTAAAAGAATATATGAAGGAATCTTCATATTCATTAATCACATTTTTTTTTCATCCATACAAAACCAGCTCTTTCACAGACCATGACTGTAAAAATGTACAACAATTATGTTCAACAGAATATAATACCTAGTGGACTATTCAGATTTTCATTCGGATTTTTGTCTTGTAGCAGCTGTAGAGATTCTTTATATTTTTTCGTTGATGTTTCCCTCCCCAGAATACTTAAGTCGTATGTATCAAGAAGAATGAATCGAAATTTAGGCATTGGAGAAAATTGGTAAGCATAATAGAACTCTGTAGTTGGGTTTTCTGTGGAGCTCTGTTCTATGACAAAGTTATTAAACAAACTTTGGTCTTCTAAGCACTTGGTATTCA
Organism: Laticauda colubrina; assembly: GCA_015471245.1. Classification (NCBI taxonomy): domain Eukaryota; kingdom Metazoa; phylum Chordata; class Lepidosauria; order Squamata; family Elapidae; genus Laticauda; species Laticauda colubrina. The sequence goes on from BLBF01000033.1 coordinate 1,261,613, forward strand.
GTTCAGATTCCATAAGATAATTCCGGCTGAAATTATACAATTCATGATTGCCCCATATGTGATGGACTGGTGCACTGAGTTTCTTAAATTCCTTCATAACTTGTTGCAGTGCTTTCTCTGATGACTTATGTTGGGCATTGAAGCCATCAATGATGTCTCCAAGCTGTATTACAAACTGAACCTCGGTTCGATTCCAATCTTCAATTGCCTTCTGGAGACAGCATAGGCTATGCTTATAATATCTCCTATTGAATCCCAGGAAATCATAGCCATCCTCTATATCAGCATATTGAATGTCTGCTATGAGTCCAAAGGAGAAGAGTGCTTCCGATGTTGTTCTTGTGGATCCTGCATCCATTTTGCAAAAAACTCTTGCTTAGAACTAAGGGAAGGAAGAAAAGAACAGATGAATTGTTTGGATGGTAAATCTGCTGAGATAACATGTAAGTCTGTAGGAATGCTTAACAGTTTTTGATAGACCTGATGATCTTTTCAGCAAATTGTATTTCATGAAGATAGAATATATTTTAAATGGCACAGATTAAAACTGCATTCATGTACAGTTCTTTTTTCCCCAGATTTATATAAGTAACTGCTTGCAATCTTATCAATTTGTATTCTGTCAACCCAGTAGTTTAGACTGGGAAAACTATGTTCAGCAAAAGTCTACATATGCCTATTAAGTACACAACACTATTACTACATGGCCAAACTAAGAAGCAGTACTACAGGTAGTTTAGTGAGTCATGCCTGATATTATGACATTTTTGCTGTCATTAAGTGAATCATGCAGTCATTAGGAAATATCACTTCTCCCATTGATTTCGCTTGTTGGAAGCAAGCTGAGGTGGGAAAAAAATGAAATGTTGATTTTGTGTTTAACTGATTAGATTTGTTGATACAGAAATGGCTAGTTTATAATATTATTTCCAAGTAAAAAGTTGGAATCTTAATGTTATTATATTCTGTAATCGGAAATCAATTATTTTTTTCTTTCTTTTTTCCTTTTCTACACTTTTCCCTTCCCTTTTTCCTCCCCTATTTTTCATATTATTTGTTTTTGTATTTTATATTATAGACTAATTTTTAAAAAAGAAACGTGGCTTCCCCCATTGATTTTGTTGGTTGGAAGCTGTCTGGGAAGGTCATAAATGGCAACCATGTGATCTTGGGACACTGCAACTTGTAAGTACATGCCAGTTGCCAAGTGCCCAAATTTTGATCACATGATTGCAGGGATGTTTTGATAATCGTAAGTCAAAATCATTTTTTTCAGTGTCATCATAATTTTGAACGGTCACTAAACCAATAGTCATAAAAAGAAGACTATATGTAGTTGATTTTTTTTAAAAAAATGCTAGGATAGGAGCCCTAAAAAAGATCGAAGCCTTGGACTAGTCTGTAAACCCAAAGCTGTACATTCTGGAAGAAGACAATAGCAGAGTATTATTGCCATGGATATATTCATAGCATGAATTGCCAGTAACTGAACATAATTCTACTTCTACCGTGAGTAAATACACATGTATGCAGTCTTCATTATCAAAGCCTGGGGTTGCTAATAACTTATAGATAATATAGCGAATAGCATACTGTCATGTTATGTCTTCCAATATAGTACCATAGACAACAACACTTGCTTATTCCAGGTCCTTGGTAGACCAGATTGAGAGGTGGGTAAAAAATGCCAAATTCAGTACAAACATCTGGCTGACTGTATGACTGTTATAATAAACCTTCAGATATGACGTTTTATTTATTTATTTGATTTGTCAATTGCTTACAAGATAATAGGTATAAGTATAAACATAGCTATGAATACATGAAATGGATACATAAAAGAAAAATAAAAAGAAACAGTAGGACAGGGATGATATGCACACCTCCTACAGACTTTCTTAGGAAAGGAGTGAGGTCAATAGTAGACAGTCTAAGGTTAAAGTTTTTGGGCTTTGGGGAAGAAACCACAGAGTCAGGTAGAGTATTCCAGACACTGACCGCTCTGTTGCTGAAGTCATATTTCCTGCAATCAAGTTTGGTGCAGTTAACCTTGAGTTTGTATCTATTGTGTGCTCTTCTATTGTTATGGTTGAAGCTGAAGTATTCATTGACAGGTAGGACATTGCAATGGATGATTTTATATACTTAGATCGGACTGAAGGTGGTGTAATTCTAGTTTTCTAGGTCTAGAATTTCATCATCGCCAGATAAGCATAGCCATGATGAATGAGGATTGTGGCAATTGTAAGTATCCTGGGAAATACTAGGCTGGGTGTTTCTTCAAAGAGATCCCAGAGCTAGATTTGTGGTAAGGAGCTTTTCTTCCGTTTAACTCTTTTCCTTTTCTGCAACAGAATCGGAAAACCCTCTGGGTCAAAAGTGCTACAAATTACTCACATTTTCCAAGAATGAACCTGAAGGTTTCCAACTAGCCATCCGCACATATGTTTCGGTTAGTCTTGCATTTCAACCTAAGTATTGGTTACTTTAGATGCATGCGATCTGCCGAGCTCAAGTCGCTGGACGTTTCAAGGTATGTTTCTTTTTCCCAGTTTTTTTTTTTATTTATTTTTTTAAAGGTATTAAAATGCCGACGGAAGTGATTTCATTTCCTTTCCTTCGCCATAGAGCTATATGACTACGAAATGCGTAGCGAGAGCTCCTCTTAAATGCTGCAAAGCGACCGTCCCCGGTTCTTTCCCACCCTGTGGTCTCCTCTCTCTTTCCGATCGGAAGTGGGCGATTGGTCAATTGGGTGGGAATCGAGAAAGGCTGGAAGCTGGGCTTAAGCTCGCCTTCCTTTGTTTCCACACGCTTGGCAGGTTGGAAATGGTGGATGCAGCTGGTTTTTCTGTACCCCCGCGCTTTCTTTTTTAAGTTGAAAAGGTGACTTTTTCCCCACATGAAAACGCTTGAAAAATGACCTTGTCGTCCACTTGTTTTCCCACGGAATGAAACGTTGGGATTCCCTCCCCCCCCCCGCCCCCCAACTTTCTTGCCACTTTTATTACTCTTCGAAATAATTGAGAAAAAGAAGATCCCCATCCCACTTGGGAGGAAAAGAAAATGACAATTAAAAGGCCTCGACCGATCATTTCCAAAGACGCCTCGATTCCTTTGTCCGTCTATTTCGATTTCGATCGGCCGGGCGAAGGAGCAGGAGCAGCGAGTCCTTCCGCAAGGGCTGAATTTCAAAGGGGCCGGCTTCTCCGCGCAAACCAGGGGGAGCCGAAAAGGAAACACAACGCGCCCCGTCCGGCCCTCGAAGGCTTACGGGACGCCATGTGACAGCCTTGAAGCCAATGCAGGGCCAGGAAGCCGGTCTGTCCCGGAAATTCAAGCCGGCCGTGGCGGTTTGGTTGACTCCGGGAAGGGAGGATGGCGGGAACGATGCGGGGGCTTCGCCTGGTTTCGCTCGCCCTTTGCGGGCGTCCAATGTTTCCACCGTGTTGCTTCCTGCGCTGCTGTCCGGTCCGGTCCCTGGTCACCCCAGCCCCGATCAGGCAGAAGGGCTCCAAGAAACCTGGGGTGAGGCATTCCGGCTGTAGAAGTCAGGGTGGGAGAGGCCGAGGGGCTGCTGCGAGCTCTGGATCGCTGGGCAACGGGGAGAGGCCTTCGCTTGGGCACCTTTGCGCGCAACCTCTAATCTTAAATCAGAATGGATCTGGAAGGGACCTTGGAGGTCTTCTACTTGTACCAAGAAAGCAGAAGATCCTATACTATTGCTGCCCAATCTCTTCTTAAAAAAAAAAAACTCCAGTGACCAAGCACCACAGTGTCTGAAGGCGAACGGTTCTCACTGCTAGGCAGCTTCTCCAGGTTGCGTCTTCTTTCCATGATGAGTGTCCCCTCCATTGATTCTTGTTCTGCCCTCTGGTTCTTTAGAAAATAAGTTGATCTCTTCTTTCTGGCAGCCTCTCAAATGCTGGAATCCTGCTATCATGTGCCCCCTCGTCCTTTTCTCTAGCCAAACCCAAATCCTGCAGTTCATTGTTAATTGTCCTCACTTTCTTGGCCAAAGAGGATGCTTCGGTCGGTCGGTCGGTGTCGGTCGGGATCTTGGGTCTTTCTGAGAAGCTGGAAAAATGACACTTGGCCGAATCGCCTCTCTGGCTGAAGTTGCTCAATCCGTGTGAATGTGAATCGGTGGACTTAAAGGGGGCCCTCCGCCTCCTTTCCCTGAGTTGCCTTTAGTTATCCTCATACAGGCTGAAAATAAACCGGATCAGCCCGAAATAGGGGAGAAATTTAAAAGCGCGTGGAGAAGTAAGGATAGACCATGAGATGTCACACGATTACCACTGGTATGAAAAATGGGCTCAGGTTAGCACGAATCAAGAGGTGGTATTCAGCAGGTTCTGACCAGTTCTGGAGAACCAGTAGCGGAAACTTTGAGTAGTTTGAAGAACCGGCAAATACCACCTCTAACTGGAGATTTTACAGTATCCTTCCCCTTCCACACCTGTCAAGCCATGCCAACAAAATTGGTAGTAAAAAACTTTGAATCCCACCACTGGCACGAAAGCATTTATTTATGAACATTTTGTGTTCTCTTCTTTCCCAGTAGCCAGTAACTTGGAAGAGTTTAGCAGTCACAGCTGTGATTGGAGGAGGGTTGCTAGGGCTACTGAAATATTTGAAGAAAGAGAAAGAAGCAGGTGGGTATTATTTGAAGTCATTCTATTGGGTTTTTTTAATATCGTTATTGCCGTGTAGAGATGGGTTGTGCAAAGAATTGCATATATGACCAGTAGTGACTGTTGGGTAGTTTTGATTTTTTTTCTAAACTCCTTGTTTCCAAATGAGTTGGCTTTAGCTAGGAATTCTGAGAGTTGTCATCCAAGCACATGAAGAAGTGGTACAACTAAGTGTACATTTTTGATAATTTTAATTGTTCCTTACTACCCTGAGATATATCTGAACATGTGTCATTTTTTTTTACTTCTGCTTATTGTCCTTACCTTAACTTGATTTGCGCATGTATAGGTATTGTAAATATTAAAGTTTTTTTCCTCTTCTATGTTATGCTAGCAATAAAATATCTGCTATGGGATAAAATTGAGATGCTGTAACAGTTGCTTCAAAAATCACTAAAGCAACTGAAACAGTAAATGTACAAGCATTTATTGAAATGCTATCAGGAGCTATTTTACTTCAAGCCTTTGAATCTAAATCCAATAGGAGAGAATACAAGTGATCTTAAATCATTTTCTTCAGAGATTTTGAAAGCTACTGGAAGCTTTTATGCCCAAAATAGATGAAGCAAAAACAAACCCAAAAAGGTTCTAAGAAGAGACACGTTTTAAATTGTCTCTAAGATAGGAAAAGAAAAAATGAAGAATTAGGAATGTATGTGTAGGAATTTGTGTTGAAATCTTAAGATTTTCTTCCGTCAAGGCTCTAGGCAGATAATCTAATTTTGTGATCAAATTTTAGCATTGGAGAGAGAGAGTGTCCGATCCATTGGAAAGCCTTTATTAGGAGGCCCTTTCTCACTTGTTGATCACCATGGACAACCGAAATCAGACCGTGATTTTCTGGGCCAGTGGGTTTTAATCTACTTTGGTTTTACACATTGCCCTGACATTTGCCCAGAGGAACTGGAAAAAATGATATTAGCGGTGGATGAAGTTGGTAAGTAAATTCTGCTGAAACCTGAACTTTTAATTTGATTGGATTTAGCATCACCCAACTCCAGAGTTACTGCAATAATTATCTATGTGAGGCAGTCAGCTTATCCTTTAGTTAACCAGGAAATGACTGTGACTCAGGATTACCTTTTTATGATTTGGGCCTGTTTGAACTCCCCTTAACCACAGAGCTAATGGAGAGTGGATGATGGGAGAGGGGTCAAAGTAAAAGAGGAAAGAATCTGTGTAGAAAGGTTTCACAACCAATTAAAACTTGGCTACATTCAGAAACATGGAGAAAGGGAAATGTATAGTATCGGAGAATAAAGACTTGATGCCCATGTTTAGAAAGGAAAATCTCTGCATAAGAAACAGCAAGAAAAAGGAGTCATGTTTACATGTAAAAGGAGCTCAGGGTGTTTTATTTGTCCATAAAATCTTACAAAAGCATCTTCTTGCAGCTGGATTGAATTAAATTGACACTTCAGCAATTTTTTCCCATCTTGGTCACTAAACTTTTCAACTGCATCCTTCTGCTAGTTTTTACTTAGACTTTAATAGAAGCTTAAGCCAAATCATTGCCAAAAGCTCAATATTAAATGGAAAAAAAATCTAAGGCTACCCACTAACCATAAAAATTCAAACGATCACACTAGTTTTTCACATAGATTTCAAAGATGTTTCACTCCAAATTTACTCTATAGGTCATAAATTGCTCAGTCAAATGAAATAAATATTTTTTTTTAAAAAAATGTCCTAACTAGTGCACAAACATTTTATAACAATAGTAATAGCGCTTAGACTTATATACCCCTTTATAGTGCTCTGCAGCCCTCTCTAAGTGTTTTTACAGAGTCAGCATATTGCCCCAAATAATCTGGGTCCTCATTTTACCCATCTAGGAAGGATGGAAGGCTGAATCAACCTTGAGCCTGATGGGATTTGAACTGCCAAATTGCAGGCAGTTGATAGTCAACGGAAGTGGCCTGCAGTACAGCACTCTAATCAGTGCCCCACCGAAGCTTAATACTAATTGTAATATGATCATAAGGCTACCATTAATCATATAAATTATCCCTGATCCTAATGCTCTTGCTATTTTTGAATAGAATTTAAGGAAGTCTTACTGTAATCTCACCCTAGTGCCAAAAAAATATTTCCCCCAATTTTGGCTGACTACTGACGTTAGTGTAAGACTAAATATAAACTCAGCATAATATTATTAATCACATTTATTTTTACTATAAACCATATGAAATTTAAACAAATTAAATTTACTAACTTGACAGTAAGAGTTAACCTAACCATAAAGATTTCCCATGATGAATAATACAATAGTAATTCCCAGTTTGATAATACACCTGATAAACAAAGGTTAGAACTACTCTTAACATAAAGAATTCATACTCACTATCGTACTGGGTTTATCATGGATGTCGGTGTATTCTAATACATACACTAATGTCATGGTAATATTGACACTAACTTTACCAACTAATATCAGAGCAAGACTAACAAAGTCTATAGCAATACACCCTCATATTACATTTTTAGAATAGAGTTCCAGGAATTTTGACATTAATCTCACTTTATCACCTGTGAAATATTTGCCATATGCTTTGCTGCAAACCTTGATCCTAACTTCAATTAAAATTTAAGTCTACCATAAAAATCATTCAGATTTTGCCTTTTATCCTACCTTTTTTGTACATTTATCATATCTTTTATTGTACATTAACTCTTAACATTTACTTTATACCATAACAACATGTTACCTAGCCAGTATTGTCAGCATTCAGTCCAAAGAGTACAGTGGATTTGAGACTACCAATATCTGTAAAAATTCATCCTCATTCTGTCCTTCATCCAATATTTTATATGAGAATTCAAGGAAGATAATCATATCCCTAAATTCTGCTTATCCCTTAAGGCCTGCCCAAAGTGGACCAAAATAAAAAGTTTAAATCCCCATTTTGGGAAGATGACTATGTATAGCCTTGAACAGATTGGGAAGGGGTACAGAAGGTATTTGTGTTCAGGATTATCAAGCGATTTAATCTAGGGAATTAAATTAAAATCTTGTATATAAAAACAGTCTTGAGGCTGATTGCTTGGGGATTAAGTATCATCTTTTATAATGACAGATAGTATCGCGTCTTTGCCTAATGTCACTCCACTCTTCATCACCATTGATCCAGAGAGGGACAATGAAGAAGCCATTGCCAAATACATTAAAGGTAATCTTAGCATTTCTTTTTATTAAGCCGTCTGTACTGTCTCCATTTTATGCAATTCTGACCAGTTCACTTTTTAACCCCCTTTTAATGCATTGGATCTTATTGATTTTATTTATGTTTCAAGAGTTTTCACCAAAGTTGATTGGATTGACCGGTACGAAAGAACAGATTGATCAAGTATCTCGAGCTTATCGTGTCTACTACAGCCCAGGTCCCAGAGATGAGGATAATGATTACATAGTGAGTACATTTTCTATGTGTTTTCCCATCAATGGATAAAGGTTTTAGCCTGAGAGAAGTTTTATGGATCACTGAATCAACAAAATGTGAATGAGCAGTGAGCAAAACAGCCCTACAAAACATACAAAACATTGGGAGGGGAGCTGAGAATGTTTGGCTTAAAAATGAGCTATTTTTCTGAATGAAGTTGACAAAATGGATCTAAATGGGAACATCAGAATGATAAAAGGCAATTATCATAGAGAACATGGGAAGCGACTATATACTTTGTTCCGAACAAAAGATTTTCTTTGTGAGAAGATAGTATTGGACCAAAAAATTTTTTCTGATTGATAGGAAGCTGCAGTTTGGTGACTTTCCTTTATGTTGAGAAACATTTGTTGGAACGTTCTTAAACATGAGCAAGAGAAAAATAAAATAAAAATAAATAAAATAAAAATGAATCAGAAAAGACCTTGTCATCAGAACTGAAAATATACTGAGGTTGTTTTCGGTATTCATAAAAATTTTTAATAAGGGCATGTTGGGAGTTGAAAAATTTAGTTTAGGCTTGTGTCTTTATGCTTACATGCCTTTGAATCTTGGTAACTTCTGATACAAGTCTTTGATTTTTTTCTTGGCATTAAGCTTTTGAACGTGTTTTCTAATGTATTATAGAGTTGGATAATTGTTTTTAAAAAGTGAAGACATTTTAGAGTATGGCTCAACTCCTCATAACTTTGGTGACACATTGATGCAACTTTAGCATAAAACTCATTGTTACCTTTGGCGTTATTTCAGCTTTTCAGTCCTATTTGGACTGATGGTTTCTCATCCAATTGCTCAGCAGGCCCACTGGTGCTTAGCTTTTGACAAGCTTGGACAAGGCCAGTTATCTTCCTAAGGAAAGATAAAAATGGATAAGTATCAGAAGATAGACAGGAGAGGGCGCCAGATAATAAATGTCAATGGCCATAAAAGGCAAATGCCATATATAGAATAACTTTTAGCCTTTTAGCCTCTTTGGAGTTTTTTATTAGCCTAAATATTCATATGCATACTTTAAAGTATAAATCTCCAAGGTATCAGTTGTAGGCTCTAGTATTCACTTTGGTTTGCTCAAAATGAGTAGTTTCTTTATGAGCAAGCAGTATTTTATTTTTAAATTTTTTGTTTGTTTTTTAAAGTGGCTTCTTGTTGCTGCCCTTGACCTGACCCAAGAAATTCAGTACTGTTCTTGTGCCTTACAAAACATGAATTTTTTTTCTCATACTCCTCAATTTTTACTTAATTTTTAGACGAAGGGGAAAGATTGATTCTAGGTAGCCTACTTTTCACCAAACACATAGTAGGACTTGTGTTCTTTTGTGGTCTTCTTATATAGGGCTTGGCTGCTTTTGTGGTCTTAATATCAGATGTATGGGGCTCCGTTTTTTTTTTTAATGTATTCTCACATTTACTGCTGAAGAAATATATATTTTTGGTACTTTCTTGACTGCCTATTAAAGACTTTATTAGAAATCTACAGCTGGGTAATAATTCAGTTCCAGAAACAATTTAGTGCTTAGCAGAATTATCTAATCGCAGAATTTCAACTTCATGTCCATCTCCTTTGTGTGTGTGTGTTTGTTTTTTTTTTTTTTGCAGGTGGATCACACTATCATAATGTACCTTGTTGGACCTGATGGCAAATTTGTTGATTATTTTGGCCAAAATAAGAACAACATTCAAATTTCTGCCGGCATCCTAAAGCACATGAAACAATACAAGAAAGAGTAAGGGACTTAGTTTTCTGATTAAGCAAGTTTAAAATGCAGCTTGTGACATTGATTGGAGGAAATACTCACAGAGGTGGTCTGCTGTGGTGTCCTCTTAGTGCAGTTGAATTTACTAAACCTATACCTACAGATTAAGACTCAGTTCTGAAGAGAAGCTGGATGTCTTTCACCAATGATACTTCCTCTGGATATGCTTTAGCCATACAGTGGCTTGTTAATGTTAATGCTGATGCAAATTTACTCAGAAAGAGCCACCAAACATAAACCACAATGAGAACTTCTTCATGAGAAGTTCTTGTTCTTGACCTGCTGAAGAGCACCTGCTGAACTGACCTGTACTGAAGATATGATTGGGATTTATCTTCTCTCAAGTTTTATGCACTCCTCCTAGGAAGTGGAGCTTCTGGTCCTTTCTCAATGAACATTTCCAGAGTGTCCCTTTTCATTTTTTAAACATTCAGTAGTTTACAATATGGCTGTTATTAAGCAACGTGGCAGGATGGGAACCTTCACTCTAAAATCAAATGTGGTGTACAGATGATGAAATAAAGTGAAAAAAACTTAAACTGTGTTCTTGTCTTAAAATCTTAAAGGAGGTGAGGTATAAAACAGAACCTGTGACTAATTAAATTAGATAAATATGAATAGAAGACTAATGTATCTGTGTGTGACTACATAAAATAGTTGTCCTTTATCATCCTCTCACTTAGATTGAGAATTAAAATGTTCATTATTCATTTTGAACAGCTTGTATCTGAAAAATCATTCCTTGGGAAAGTACCCAGCTAGATTTATTTTCCTTCAGACAGGCATTTTCATGTAAGAAGATTCTCCTAGAACTGAAATATCTTCTGTGAAGCCAGATGGGGAAAAAGTGACACTCTTCTTTAATCTAAGTGTCTATCAAGAATTTCCTTGGGTCAGCTTGCACCAAGTGCTTTGGGGACTTTGATAGAATTTAAGCCTCATTCTCAGCTGTTAAGGATTGTTCCATGCATAGATGGCTCTTCTCTCTACTCTGTGCGAATGTGGGAGTGAGAAGGATCAAGAGTTATGAAAAAAAATATCAAGGAGTCAAGCAGAATATTGTTTTAAACTCCTTTAGTTTTCTTGAAATGATGCTTGTGCATACATTCCAGACAATAATAAAATAATAATTTTAGATTATATTTGTCAACTACTTCCTGCTTGACATCAGTTCATTAAAAAAGACTAAAATTTTTGTGGATTTTTAAATCTATAGCTCCCAAATAATGTAGCTATTTAAAATATTAAGAAAAACACAATTGTTTGTGAATGTGTGTTTTTTTCTGGTTTATTTATTGCTCTAAGTCAAATACTGGAATCAGGTTGGATTGCAGAAAACAAGTTCACAGTTGGATAGCTAAGGCGCAAACTGTTTTGCAAATTTTATTCAAAGTGAGAACTATATGATGTAAATTCTTGTTGAGCAGGTAAGGAAGAAGCTGTGCTGCAATAAAGTGGTTGTCAAGGCATACTTAAATGAGTTGTATCATAAATTAATATTCAGCAGTTTGAATAATTGACTTTATATAATGTGACCTTGTATCTAAAATGGGGGTCTCCAATCTTTACAGCTTTGTGGACCGGAGGGGGGAGGGGACAGGAGATGGTTCCACATAAGCAGCGGGAACACACATTCGCAGTTCCATTTCCACAAGCAACAGGTACCCACCCTTTGCATAAATGGAGCTGTGAGTGCCTGCTGTGAGCACAAATGGAGCTGCAAACACGAGTACCCACCCTTGGCACAAATGCAGCTGAACATGCTCACCTACCTGCAGGGCCCGATTGGTGACCCTTGGCCTAAAATATGACCATGTGTACTAAATGACGTAACTGTATTTTTTTATCTTGATATATTAGGCTCTAGTAGAAGCAAAATTAACTGAAATTTGGTTGTATCTATATTTTTACCAGAGATTTGATGTAACAATATGAGAGAGCCAGTTTGATCTAGTATTAAGGCATCAGACTAGAAATGAGAGGCGATGAGTTCTCCTTCTGTGTTTTGCATGAAAGTTGGCTCGATGGCTTTTGGGCCACTAACTTTCAGCCTGTGGTGTTAGGCTTAAGCGACAAGTCAGTTGGTCAATTCTTGTTGCAACCACTGGATCGATACTCCATTGATCTGAAAAATGTGGACCCTGCACCTGCTAGATAAATGCTAGCAAAAAATGATTTAACAATATGATGTATATATTTCAGCCCCAGTACTTAGACCACACCAGGAAATCTCACAGGAAGGCTAACGCTACTTTTATGGAGGTGGCTATAAGAACAGAATCTTGCAAGTTTGATTTCATTATTCTTCTCCTTATACTTCAGTGAATTAGGGAGACATCTGCCTGGAATGTTTCCAAATGTTCTGGACTTTAAAAAAATGCTTCAGCCCTTTTTGCCTAGGCAATGATTCCTGCCTATCTCTGCCAAGGTCATGTTCCTTACTCTCTAGTCAACAATATATTCTGACTAACCAGCTCACAATCATCAGGACAGTTTGAAGTTCTATTATTTATAGGCAATGCAGTCATTAGACTGGGAGATAATTTGGATGAGGAATTGAAGCTGCTGAATTGTAGTGTGAATGAACTGTAGTATGTACTGTACATATTGTAGTATGAACTGTACTCAGTCAGTTCTTCTAATACACAAAAAATACTTTGACCAATACTGAAAAAAGTACTAGCTTATGGTAAGAAGATACCAAATACTGATATTGCCAATTATGGAAAAATACAGTCTATATTATTGGTAGTCCTTGACTTATGATCATTCATTTAATAACCATTCAAAACTTTCCTGACACTGACCCTTACAACTCTCATTGTGTCCCCATGGTCACATGACCAAAAATGTAGGTGCTTGGCAACTAACAGGAATTTACCACATATACATTCCAGGGATCACACAATGGCCACTTACAACCATCACGGGGATTCCAACAAGCAAAGTTGAGGGAGGAAGCTAGATTTGCTTCACGGCCACGACAAACAAGGCTGTTAGAAAACCTGTCTTATCTGGTGTTCACAGAACAATCTGTCATTGAATGTCCATCAAATCAAAGAATTGATTATGGACAAGGAAACATGGACAGGATCACACCCCACTCATCATCAACGGAGAACAAGTAGAAACTGTCCCTACGATCAGATTCCTTGGCATCCATATTTCAGCTGATATCTCCTGGTCCCCTAACACCAAGGCCATAGTGAAGAAGGCTCAGCAGTGGCTCAGAATTCCTGTGGATTCTCAGGAAGAACAATCTGGATAAGAAGCTGTTGCTGGCTTTCTATAAAGCCTCTGTGGAGAGCACTCTGACATATTGTCTGGGTGTGTGGTATGCAGGCTCCACAACTGAGGACAGGAAAACTGTACAGCGGGTGACAAACACAGCTCAAAAGATCATTGGTTTCCCTCTGCCCTCCCTGGAAGACTTAGCCAGGTCCCGCTGCCAAAGCAGAATCAAGGCCATTATAGAAGACCCCTCACACCCTGGCAATTATCTTTCTGACCTGCTACCGTCTGGATGGCATTTTAGGCCAATAAAATCCCACACCACTAGACTAACAAATAGTTTCTTTCCCTGGGCCATCCGAACCGCAAATAAACACGAAGTCACTACCTCATTAAGATGTGAAAAGCTGTGAAATCTCAACACCCCATTCAAACATATAGTAACATTACAGTACAATCTATCTCTTGTGTGTTATACTCGGCTAAGCGTTACAGTCAGTGTTGGATGTATATTTTGTGTATATTTGTAGATATTGTACTCTCAAATTGCAAATGGAGACATGGGTACTCTATCTTTCTTATCTTCATTTTTAAGTGCTTTGGTTTTATTGTATTGTGAACAGTTGCTGGGGTGCATCCACAGTTTCGTTGTACAATGACAATAAAGTTCTTCTAATCTTATCTAATCCAATCTAATCTAAAATGGGCACCGTTCACTTAACAATCTCATTGCTTAGTGACAGAACTTCCAGTCCCAATTGTGGTTTTAGGTCAAAGATAATCTGTAAATAACAAAGATTAATGGAGAGTTTGAACTATAGCTTTTTTTTGTAAGTCATCTTATCCCAAAACCCAGTTGACACATTGCAAGAGAAAGCATAATACCTATATTTAAATGCCACAGAAAACAAAATTATGAGTGATAATGAATGTCTTGAGTCATAAAGGATATAGCCCAAGCAAAATGAAGCTACTGAGAAATGGAACAAAATATTGATGAGAAAAATGAAGATGAAATTATTGTGTCAGAAGCAAGTGGGTGTTTGCTAGATAAAAGCATAGCTTATCAATTGGCAAGAAGGATGGAAGGAAAACAGCTGGATAATTGGTCTACGTGGGAATACATATCCTCAGAATATGAGTTACATGTTGTATTTTGAAAGAGTCTCTTAAATAGCAGATATTGAGTTGTGGAGCCCAGAAAGGAATTGGAATATGAGATCCTTTCAACTTGCTTCCACTTACCAACTAAACAGGGAACATTAATTGTCTTGGCCAAGCATTTTAAACAGATTCTTCTTTCAAAATCTTGCTCTGGAAGCGTTGAGACTGTTGCCAAGTGTTTGGAAAATGGGGCAGACACACTTCTCGTGATCATCATTTTTCAGTATTGTAGGATCGACATTCAAAGGCTCTACACATGATAGTGCCATTGCCGGTTGTGTCTGCCTTTATAAAGAATAGCTTCTTTTAGGGGGTGTGGACTTGACTGGAGCTTTTCTTAAGCTAACCAGCTTATTCTTGCTCTCTGCCCTTTGGAGTTTCACTTTTGTCAGCACTTTCTTGGCTCAGGCCTTTGGGGATCTCCTTTCACCATGGGACAACTGCAGCATTCCAAGGGGGAAAACAAATTCCTTCTGGCACGCCTTCCACTTTCCATAATGTGCTGGAAATAACTGGGGAGTCAAAGTCAGTGGGAAGGAGACAGATCCTTTCATTGCTCTTCATCTGCCTTTCCAAGTCATACCTTGCTCAGTCAGAAGAGGACACTCAAAACCATTGATAATTATGAAAATTTGCCAACTGGTTGGAGTGGAGGCGGGGGGGAGGAGGAGGATATGATGTATGGAATGTTATATAGATAAAATGCTTCACATAAATTGTTTTTAGGAAAAAGAAGTAGAGCAGTTACAAATCTATAAATGAGGCTAAAATTAATACTCTTTTAAAAAAAGTGGAAGATTCTGTCGTTTCCTAATGCAGTTGCAGAGCTTAATTGCTTGGCAAACCCTAGATCACTATTCCTTCTAATTAATGTTAAACCCTACTACATCACTGACTCATAGTGATTCATTGATTTTCCATCAATAGATCTCTGTGACAATAAAAGATCTGTATTTTTTCAAGATTAAATGGAAATTAAAGATTTCATCTCTAACCATTGGTCTATGATGATATGTGTGGTGCATGTTCAGTACTGTATATAGATATGAATAGGAGGCTAAAGGGCTTATTTGTGTAGTTACAAGGTGAGGGAAAGGATCATTGTATGTATGTGAAATTTAAGAAAAAAGAAAAAACCCAGAATGTCTCAGTATTGTGGGTGATCTAACACTGTGGCTACTAGGTCAGCCCAGCCCATTTACAACATGCTTGCTATAGGTTATTTTCCTGCTTATAATACACTACTTGTAACATTTCTAGTTATCACAGGATGACTATTGACAAGGTTTAAAGATTTCCCCTATCCAGTCATGACAAGACGGGGCGGTACTCATCTCCGATTCTCAGACAAAGGAACCTGCATTGTCTGAGACACACTTCCATCATCATGTAGCCAGCATGAAAATATGGAACACAGTAACCTTCCTACCAAAGCAATACCTATTTATTTACTCTCATTTGCATGCTTTCAAACTACTAGGTTGTCAGGAGGTGGGACAAGAATGGGAACTCACCCCATTGTGTGGTGCTTGGGTCTCGACAACCGAGGCTGTTGGCTTTCTCGCTGACAAGCCCAGTATCTTAACCACTGAGCCATTGCGCCCCCTTCAATAACTATTGCTAACTATAACTATCAACTATTCAGTAACTAACTACCCTTGCTTTGCTTGATCCTTTTTTTTTCATGGAGTGGGAAGGACACATTCAAATCCAACATTGGGAACAGAATAGAGTAGAGTAGAGTAGAGTAGAGTAGAGTAGAGTAGAGTAGAGTAGAGTGGAGTAGAATAGAAATAAATTGAATTGAATTGAATTGAATTTTTTGTCCAAGTGTGATTGAACACACAAGGAATTTGTCTTGGTGCATATGTTTTCAGTGTACATAAAAAGAAAAGATACATTCATCAAGAATCATAAGGTACAACATTTAATCACAGTCATAGGGTACACTAAGCAATCAAATCAACATTGGGAATATAAGTACTCTTACAAAGTAAACTTTTGGAGAACTGTTGTAAGACCTCAGTACTTCTCCATAAATAAATAGTATACTGGAGACTGGCATTTTGCATACCCTTCCCATAAATATTGTGTCTGGGTATTGGTGGGCTCTGTTGTTTGAAGGTTCAAAAGGGGTTAGGCTTTTTGGACCTTTAGTGCATTGAGAATTGCTTGTCATTGCAACTGTTTTTAATTGGGTTGTCGGTCATTAAGAGTTGCTGTAGCGAGATTGGCCATATGAATTATTTCAATAAGTTGAAAAATTAAAATTTCACAAATATAAAAAAGATAATTCAGGCCAGGATCTTGATGAATTTCAAGGGGAATGCTTTCTAGATTCCTTACATCCAGATTTATTTATTGTTTTCATTATTTTTAAGACAACATTCTTAAGATTGTATCACAGCAGCAGAGTATGGATGCAGAAGTGCACATTTTCTGGGATTACAGTCTGCTTTTATTGACTGCACTTTTATTCATAGCTTATCAGCACTACTGGCAACAATAATGTCTGTAGAGACATTACTGGTTTATTATATGGTATTCAGAGTTTGCTCTTTAGAATCACAGAATGTTTAAATGAAGGGGTCTTAATTTCAACATACCAGTCTTGGTCCTACTGTCAATTTCCACCAAGACTGCCTCCCAGAATGTGACCAAAACAGAATCACTTTTGTCCAGTGAGGTATGGGGAGAGAAGGGGTGAAAGACAAGGGAAGAAATGAAGACTCCTTTCCTCCCAGACTTCTTTTTAAAGATCTTGTAACTCTCCAGTCTTTAAAGATGTGATGGTTTTTCATCTCCCTGCTCAATTAAGATCTTTTGGGAATTAAGAAATAGAGCAAAACAGCAAGTTGATAAGGAATAACTGCATGAACAGTGTTGAGGGGCTAGCCATGAAAATGTTAAACAAGTTCTACAAAGCACAGTCAGTCAAAAATGGCAATGAAAGGAAAAGTAGCAATCAATTGGAAAGTTGTATTCAATGTAGAAATAATACTTTGATAATATTGATGGAATAATAATGAGCAATCCTGCCATTGAGTGGTGGTGGGGTATGTGTAGAGAGAGTGGATGAAATATACTCTATATATGCCTTTTGCAGGGAGACTACATGAATTTTGGAATGACTGTAGAAAGGAAAGGTGTGTATTTCTTCCTGTTGTAGGTTGGGAATTCTGAGACATTGAAATGGGACCTGAAAAGGGGGTTATTCAGAAAGATAGTAGATAGACCAGGAGGAACAGAGAAGAAAGGAAAACTGGTATACTTTCCAATGTACAGTTCTGGTTCTTGAGATCTTGTGGTAGACAATTTTTCATAAGAAGAGTAGTAAAAGCAACAAAATTAAGAGGTCTGGAGGCTAATTCTTATCATGGACAGTTAAGAGAACTAAGTATGTATAGTCTAAACAAAAGAAGGCTTGGGAGAGACCTCATAGCAGTCTTCCAATACTTGAAGGATTGTCACCAGTTCTGGGGTTCCAAATTTTTCCCTACCGGTTCTATGTGCCGCCAACAGGCAGCTATCCTATGCACCTGGGTAGCTGCCTGAAGTGTTTTTAAGCTCAGCTGAGGCACAGCAATAACACAAATCAGTTGAGCTTTGTGTGCACAAGCACCACACAAATACAAGCCTCTGTCAACCTGGTGAGCTGCCTGGAGTGTTTTTAAGCTCAGCTGAGGCAGGGCAATCCAGTCTGCTGTGCAAATCAGCTGAGCTAAAAAACAAGGAAATATAGGAGAGGTAACAGCAGGGGTGGGTTGGCTGGGCCAGCCAGAGGTAGTATTTGTCGGTTTTCTGAACCAGTCAAATTTTTCACTATTGATATGCCAGAACCGGTCCAAACTGGCTGAATATCACCTCTGATTGTCACAGGAAGTTGATTTATTCTCCATAGCACCTGAGGGCAGGACAAGAAGCAATGGATGAAAGTGCCGTGGAAGGAGATTCAACCTGGACATACAGAAGAATTTCCTGACAGTGGGAATGATTAATCAGTGGAACAGCTTGCCTCCTGGAGTTTTGATGCTCCATTGCTGAAGGTTTTCAAGAAAAGATTGGTGGTCCATTTATCCAGGATAGCATAAGGCCTTGGACAGGGGCTTGGACTAGAAGATACCCCAGTCCTTTCCAGCTCTATAAATTCTATAGGCTTACAAGGAAAAAAGCATTATATCACTAGCTGCTTTCCAGTGCCAGTTTGATGTGTTCCATGACTTCCTGAACTCATAGTCCTTCTGGAGTTGCGGAGTTAAACTAGTTCAGAAGTTAGACTTTGGTATACTTGTTGTGTGAATTAGAATTGGTTAAGTGGACAAAGTTTAAGATTTCAAACTGTGAAAACAACTCAGGAGGAATGCTCCAGGGACCTGAGGAAGTTATTCTTCAAAGGTCTAAGAAGGCAATATGCTAGAGGCACTAAGTTCAGCTCCTGTTTGCCCTGGTGACTTTTCTTTTAATTTTTACAATTTTCATTAAAAAAAGATTTTACAAATATTTTTTTCAAAAAACTATAGAAACAAAAAGGACCAGAAAAAGATTATAAAAGGGTAACAGAAAAAGTGAATAACAACAACAAAAAAAAAACATACCTAAAGAAGTGGTCTTTCTGATCTTTAGATCAGGTACTAACATAACGATTGTCCTCTTCACTCTCCCATGTTGCATGTCATAGATCCCTTAAAACAAAACTTTTTAATCAATAAATTCTGAAATTGTCAGCAGCAATTTTAATCCACTTTCAGGGTGGAAAATCTAAAGGCTTTTCAGTTTTTTTCACAAGTAATTGTAGTTCCCTCCTCAATCAACCATTACTCCAAACTTAGCCATCTTCACTATCCATTCCTTCACTACTGATGTTTCTTTAGTTTCCATTGTACATATAATAACACTGCAGTTAAGCAAATATAAAACAAATTGTCCAAGAATCTTTTTTACTTCAGTAGCCATAATTTCTGATAAGAAAAATTCTGATTTCATCTGAATGTTAATTTTTAAAATGTTCCTTATCACCACTTGTATTTGTATCCAATATAATTTTGCTTTTTCACAAGTCCACCAAGCATGATAAAGTGTCCCCTCATGTTTTTCACATTTTCAACAATGATTAGAAGTACTTTGATACATCCTAGAAATTTTTTTGTTGTCGCATATCACTAATGCATAATATTTTTAAAGTTTTATTTTAAATAGTAATACATTGTGAATTTCAGGTCTTTTACCCTTTTTCCCATTGATTCATTTGAATATTATCACCAAAATTCTTGGCCCATTTTACCACACATTCTTTATCTTGCTGTTCCTCCATTTCAAATCTCAACAAAAGTTTATATATTTAATGAATGCTTAAAATATATACATTTTATAAAATATATAAAAAAGTATTAATTTAATAAATCCATCATTTGGTAATTCCTTGATTGGAAACCTATGCCAACTTAGACAAACAAGCTAACAGTAAATCAAGAAATCACCAAGACTATTCCCACAAACACTTACTGGACAAGTCACTAGTATATAAAAATAAGAGCAACCCCCACCTTCTAGCACTGATGATGTTACCTAGTTGGGTATTGAAACATCTGCAAGAAAACCACCAAGCTCAGAGAGCACCAAGGACTCCACAGTTTAACCCTGCATTACAAATATTCTCTTATATCACAAAGGAACAAAAAGCGGAACCTCAGTAAACATATCCAACATAGCTTCCTTCTTCTATTTTCCTGATAATAGCAATCCTGAGAGATGAGTTGGGCTTAGAAAAAGTGAGTGATCCAAAGTCACCCAACTGGCTTTCATGACTAAGGCAAGACTAGAATTCACAGTCTCCCAGTTTCTAGTCTGGTGCCTTAACCACTAGACCAAACTGGCTATTAATTTTTACTAACTTCCTTAACAGATTGTAGATCAACCATATCTTGATTCCAGCAAAATAGTTGACAAAGTGCCCCACAACATTCAACATAGAATATTTAAATGCAGGTGTTCAAGCAGAATCTAGACAGCCATTTATCAGGGATGCTTGGATTCATACCGAGTTCAGAGTTGGTCTCGATAGGCTAAAGCGCTCTTTCTAACAACAAGCCTCTATGCCAGAGCTTTCAAAATTAAAATCATGCTAGATCACAGAACTATCATCTTTTCCATTTCAATCTTGGTTTAAGATTGCCATTTCTTTGTTTTATTGTATATGCTTTAAGATAACCTGTGGGAATATGAACCTTGTGAACATTTATGCTATTTATGCATACAAATGATTATGAATAGAATGCCTTAAGAGTGTGAGTTCTTACTTTCTGTTCTGACACAGCTTAAGTAGATGCCATAATAGATCTCAGGTTTTTTCCCTTAGAACTGTCTTCTGGAGCCTGTTTAAAAAGTAAGTGAAGCATCTAGCAGAGATCATCAAAGAACTATGCTACTGACACCTCTCTTTGTCCTTCATTGTCAGCTGGTCCAGGAACAGTGGGCATTTTGGATTTATGCCTGGATATGGTTAAGGAGAAGAGTTGAACTCAAAGATAATATAAGTAAACTACCAGTCAGTATAATGTAGGAAAGCAACCTTCACACGTGCCAGCTGAAATCATCTTCTGGTTAAAGAACCAGTTAAAAAAACTGTTCCTAGATGTGAACAGGTAGTCTTCAACTTACAACAGTCTGTTTAGGGACCGTTCAAAGTTACAATGGCACTGAAAAAAGTGATTGATGACCGTTTCCCACAGTTACGACATTTGCAACATCCCCATGATCGCATGATCAAAATTCAGATCCTCGTCAGTTGGTTCATATTTATGATGGTTCAGTGTCCTGAGGTCATGTGATCCCCTTTTACGACCTTCTGAGAAGCAAAGTCAATGGGGAAGCCAGATTACTTTAGCAACCCTGTTACTAACTTAATAACTGTAGGATTTATTTAACAAGTGAGAAAAGAAAGATTATAAAATGAGAGGAAAACTCACTTAACAAATGTCTCACTTAACCACAGAAATATAGGGCTCAATTGTGGTTGTAAGTCAAGGAGTATCTATATAGTAGGTACATTTCATGTTACCTAAAAGTGTTTGGTAGCTATGCTTTATTATTATTGAAACAAATTTATTTATTAGTGTCTTTAAGAAAAAAGACAATATTGTTACAGAAAGCTCATTACCAACAATTATTATAAAAGAACATAACATCACATCTAAGTCAAAGCTCTGCACAATTGTATCACCAAATGTTAGACTGCTACAAGCCATTCCTACATTGTGGGGTATTTTTATAATATTTATAAAAATTGATTTGTCAGAATATTAGCCCTGAAAATTAGTTCAACTGTGCTTTTTTCTTCAAAATAAAAAAGAATATTCATTCTGGCCTGGGCAGTTTTAAAAATACATTGAAGTTGCAGTCCTATTCCTAGGAGGATATGCAAGCAAATAACTTCCATCATTAAAGCCATCATTGCATTTCAGCGATGCAAGGACACTGGCACATGGGTAGAGATTTTATGTATTAATGCAGAGCTTATAATAGCAAAATCTTAGATGGAAACTTTAGCCATAAAATTGGTACAATGGGCACTGAATTATCAAGAACCAACTACATTTTTTTCTTTGATTGCTATTGCGCATCTAATTTTAAACATCTATTTTGAATTCAAACCTTTTCACCCTAAAATAAGATCTCCTCAGTATAGTTCCTCCTATGCACACCCTCTCCCCTCAATGTTTTGCCTATGCCATCCTACGCCAGGGCATCATGATAGAAGCTCCTTTGGAATGAGATCCATTTGTCTCCTTGAGAAGCGATTGCATTCCTGGTATGCAACACAGAGTGCCAGAAAAAGGACCTTGACCAATGGAATGACAATGTGCCAGATGAAGACGAAAGACTTGAGACATTCCAAAGGAGAAAGACAGCACAGGTGGGCTTCTTTGTAGCCAATCAAACCAAAGAGAGAAGAGTGAGAAGAACACACACTTTTATGGGAATGTCAAAATAGATTTGAGGGGGCATGCCAGTATCCAGGGCTTTGTGCTATATACAACTGCAAGAAAAAAGGGTAAAGAGTTAAGGCAATGGAATTGACAGGAAGGGATACTAAATACATCTGGACAAAAAGTTTCTGTGAAACAAATGCAGTTGGCTTCATGACTGGTATATTTGATCAATATTGTCCAATGCTAATGTCATATATCTAGTTCCCAAAAACTGACAACTAAATAAAGCAAAGAAAAAAAAAAACCTGCCATCATTGTAATGTAAAATTGGAGGCTGAGTGAGATGAATGATCTCTAAATTTGATAAATGAATAAACTAAATAAGTAAAACATGTTCAACTACTTTTTCTTGATTCCTTTCAGAGAATTTCAACACAAAAACATATCCTAGCACAAGAGTGTCATCTTTCTTATTCTAAGCATTTAGCTCAACCCTCAAGAAAATCTAGGCCCTGTTCAAAATTGAGAGACACCCCTCAAGACTTTCCTATAAAACCTTCAAAGCAACTAGCTAAGTAGTTGTATCTTTCTTTAATAAACTGTTTTTATTGAAAAATGTTTTCCTTTCAGCATGTATTTTATTATATTGTACACTATTCAAGCACATTTATTTTATTTTAGTAAAGAATAGCATACTAATGCTTTCTTGACTGATTATGAGACATCCATTTATTAGTGACTACCTAGATATATTTTCTCCATGAATACATTAGTTCAGCTATAAAGTTTTTCAACATGAATATGTCAGAGGTGTGTACAATTACATATCCATTTTCCAGAGTAAATGTGGAGTTGTATGTAATCTGCAATGGGTTGGTATCCAAAATGGGATTCTCTTATTAACTTGCTTACAGTAACATTTAAATATGTTTTTATCAATTTGTTGCACTATTTAGGCACCAAATCACAGCCATCTTAAATTTAATTGAATTGAATCAGTTTATTTAAACAAACTCTGGGTGGTATAAAATAAAACCAAACAAAATAGAAAGCACAATATAATAAAAATAGAAAAAGTATAAAATCAAGAACGAATGCCAATCTGGGATATGAGTTTTCAGATTCCAGAAGGCAACAATAGATCTGATTGAGACAGGTAGATCTAGACCAGGAGTGTCAAACTGGATTTCTTTGAGGAGAAGCTGTCCAGGCCAAAAATGGGGCGTGGGGGGATGCACATGTCCCCCCACACATACCCTGTTTTGGCTGCCGGAGGCATCGTAGGCTGGTTCTTTGCTATTTCCAGGTCAGACCCACGGGCCAGATTTAAGCACATCATGGCCAGATCTGGCCCAAGGTCCTTCAGTTTGACATCCCTGATTTAGACTCTATTATGTAACATGTTCTGCATTTTTATTCCTGCTCTAAAGAACTGGGTCTTAGTGAGAGATGTACAATGTGATTACAACATATAGGACACAATTCTATATATTGTATATGGAAAGTAGAGCTTGATATATGGGTGCTATTTTCCATGGCAGTATATAACACATGTTACAAGAATGCTGGATTATTTTGTTTTGTTAGTAGAGCTAATTTGGAATATAAATATGCTGCTAAAAACTTTCAGATTCTTATTTTCATAGCCATCTATGCATCTCCACCTGCTGTCATCTTTTGGTTATTTTGCTTTCTAGTTTCTACATGCTTGCCACATTTCAGTAAAGAAAATTTCTATCTGAACTATCTGAATCAAAATTAATTTACTCTCACTTTATATTTCCTAACATACTGTATCAGTATCTACGTTCATATCATTAGCTAGATAAGAAACTCAGATATGTCAAATTGCCATTCTCTGTTCTGACATTTATTTATTTATTTATTTATTTATTTGTTTGTTTGTTTGTTTGTTTGTTTACTTACTTACTTATTTACTTATTTATTTATTTATTTATTCATTTATTAAATCCCTGAGTAATACAAATTTTCTAGCAAGGAAAAAAATAAACAATAATAAAATTCAGTGAAATAATTTAGCGATGTTTGATAATAATAGGCATCTTGTTTCACATACTTAAGGCCCAGTCCCACTGGCCCACTGGATGCAAAATGTATGCATAAAGGACACAGCGGATGAGCAAAATTTCAGGGGTGGCTCCATCCGTTGTCATCCGCTCCAAAAAGTGGCGAAAATTTGCATAAACAGAATGGAAAAGAATGGATGTGGGTAGTATGTAGCAGGGATGTTAAATGGATGTTCATAGGAAGCCTAGTGCATGAAAGTGGATGGAAGCGGATGACACCTCTGAAGGGGTTCCGGGGGATAATTGCGAAGCAGACGCATAGCGGATGAAGCGGATGCATCACGTACGCCTAAAAGAAAGAAAGGGGATGCCACATAGATGTATATCGGATGCAAACCATTCACTGCGCATCCTTTCTATTTCCGTGCTACTAACAATGTATAGACGTTCCATGTACCTTTTCTTTCCTCCCTCTTTCCGTTTTCAGCTGCAGCAGATGTGAGTTGCGAGGATGCCCAGAGGATGCAGAGAGGATACAGCGGATGTTTTACGGATGATAAATGGACATAGAACATTTGTTGCTCGTATGTTGCGGATTTACATCATATATGGCGGAAAGTTCATCTGTTCACAAAGTTTTGTGCAGCTCAAAACTTCTTGCGCAGATGAAATCGCAGTGGACGGATGCTCGACAGATAGAGCGTATGAAACACGTATGTAATGAGTACACAATGGATGCATAGCATTTTCCAATGGATGGCAATCTTTTTTTAATGTTTTACATCCTCTTTGCATCCGTAAGTGCAGTGGGACCGGGCCTAAGTGAAGTGAAGAACCAGTTCATTGTAGGACAAAGGTGTCCCTCAGCCTTATAAAAATCCACTGGGTGATTTTGGGAAGTCATTTACCCTCAGTGTAACATATCCCACAGAAGTCTTGTGTGAAAAACTTGGAGATGGGAACATTACATATCCTTTCTTAAATGTGCAGAGGAAAAGAAAGATACAAGGAAATATTTAGGTTACATGCACTCATTATTTAGTGGCTGCCTTGTTTAGCAAATATTAGCAGTTACAACAGGGATGAAAAAGTAACTTTACAGCCTATAATCTTTATAACCTACAATTATGACCTTTGCAGTTCTATGGTGACTGCTTTACTGGTGTCAATTTTGATTGCTAAATGAAGACTACCTATATTTACCAAAATTACTTCTGCAAAATGTCAATAACCTGTTTTTTAAAAAATCACCAGATTTTGAATCACCACACCAGAACCATATAGTCTTCTGTATCTTATAATGAATCCCCCTGACCCAGTTCCCTAGAAATTTGTTAAATTCTTGGTTTTCTTCAGTTTTAAAAAGGAATATTTGTCATTTTTATGTGACCTGTTATATTGTTTAGCAGCTATTGAGAGATAGATTTTTTATAAAAACTTACGAAGTCTAAGATCGGCAGCATTTTATACAGGTAACTTACTTATTTACATTTCTAGAGTATCTGAAGACCTTACAGAATAACAGAAATGTTCATCTTCCGTGACTTGGGATTATTGTGTTAGTCCCTGGTTTCTTTGAAAAGCCAGGATTTTAGAACTTTACTAAAGGAGACAAGGTGGTGTGTGTGTGTTTCAGAGGGTAGGGATCAACAAGGAAAAGACATGCTTGCAGGATCCCATGACATGGCCCTGTTTAACTGGTAAGTTTTTAGATCATACCTACCCTCTTGATCTTATAGAATGGATCTTAGAGGAGATTGTTGAAGAAAGGTAGTGTCATAAATAATCAAATCCTGAACCAGGTAATTATGTCAGGTTTTTGAGATCTTCAGATCTTTTCATCCTCTAAAATGTTGTTAAAAAGCAACTACTAGATAACGAGCAATTATAATGTCTCTTACAATATTTTGCTTCTGGATTATGCTGATATTAAGTGCTATATAACTACCAATGGATTGTAATGGAATGCTAAAGACTAGTTGTGTAACACAGTTATTTAGCCCAATATTAATATCCTAAGTTGATTACCTCAATAATGATATTGCTGAAAGCCACAAATCCCATTTAGAAAACATATCTTAACATTGGCTTATCTTTCCTAATTGTTTCAGGATCACAGCTGTCGCTATAATAGTCCATCTTTTTTTCATCAAAGAAATATAATAGGTAGAAGCATTTTTATTACTTGTGTATTTTTAAACAACTTCTCTATGGGGAGTTTGTTTGTAACTTGAAACCTAACTAGTGCTAAAGGACCATACTTAGAACTTAAAAAATGATTTGGACATTAATGATGAAGCTTTGATGTTGGCTATTGACAATTTTATTTTACAACTTGGAAATGAAATGAGAGTTAGTAAGCAGTAAAGTACAATTCTGGCCCACAGAAAACAGATTAAACCCAATTCCAAAAATTCTGAATTTCTCAATCCTACTTTATATTAGTTATATTTTAGTTGGAAGTGATGTAAAAGAAAAAAAAATCACAAAGTTTGATGTCTTGATAGTTGTAGCTAACAGTTTCAAGGTAATTATTTTGAATATACTGCCATGAAATACTCACAAGGACAGGGACCTTCATGTTAGGACTTCAACTCTCACTGATTTTCTTCTTTATTTTCTGCTTCTTAATAGATAGCAAAACCTGTTAGAGGAAACAGTGAGATACTCTGGTTTCGTCTTTGGTTTCCAAAAACAGTTCCTATGAACCCAGACTTACACACATACATTTACTATTTATTTCTTCAGTGTATGTCAATGTTACATTAGCCAGGAGACTACAGCATTAATACAAAGTAGTTTGGCTGCCAATGATTGCTAGTTCATTCAGTTCACACTCACATATGATCTAGAGTGCACCACAAGGACAAACTAGCTTCACACTCATAAGGCTTGATAGCATTCTCCAGTGTTATCTGAAGTTTTTGCACCACCAATTTCACCTGATATTTGGCCATAACATTTGGGTAGATCTGGCACTGGCTGGGTTTGCGCTACTGCTCAAAGTGGTTCCTATTTATCTATTTGCATGCAACATGCTTTCAAACTCTTAGATGGGCAGAAGATGATGAAAATGATGGGAGCTCAATTTGTCATGTGGTGCTAGGACTCAAACTGCTGGAATACAGATCTTCTTCAGCATCATTAAGCCACTTAGTCCCCATGCCTCTCTATACATTTACTTACTTACTTATATTTATTTTATTAGGAAGCCTCATTATTAGGAAGACTGGCTGGCTTAGCACCCTCCACAAAGGTGAGAAGATTAAAAACATCACAGTGTAACAGTACTGAGGAATTCATCCAATGTTGAGGACAACCACAGATATATGTACAGTTACAGTCCTTCCAGAAGAATAATCCCCCAGACTTGAAATGCCTACTAAATACCCAGATGGCAAAAAGCTAACAGAGTTGGGGCCCACATGATATCAGCAGGAAGGCTGTTCCAGGGAATGGGACCAAGAAGGGCTGACCAAGAGATCCCCCACAGATGAAACAATAGGGATCTGGAGGGGGTCTTTTCTTCTACATCTCCAGGAGAAGGTGGCTTGACAGATACTGTAATCCTGAACTTACTTTTTCAGCTTGATGAGTCTGTACACTCTATGAAAGCCTTCCTTTTCCAGTTCTTCTAATGAAAGTGACCTGCAAAGCCATGTCTGAAGACTTGCATAAAATGAATGCTTCTACTATCTGAGTTTTTCTTGGATGCTTAATACAAACTCAGCAGTACATTCAAAAAGAGTCTGAGCACACAGAAGGCCACTGCTAAAAAAAGAAAGAGCTCATTCTACAGGCTTAGAGAGGATTCTAAGAATTCATTTTTCATGAGAGATGTCACAGTTTATGACCATTCTTGAGGGACAGTATCCTGCTTATTCTATCTGGAGCCAAATGTAATTCATTCTCTGGGATGCAGCCATGTTACTTGTCTCTTCTGTCACCTTTTCCTGGCTCACAAGCATATTAGAACACAGAAGACAAATCTTTTTTTAAACTGAACTGATATTCGGAGTTCAACCCTTGTTTAATTTTGAAGCTTAGGGTAGACTTCACATGAAGATAATCGAGTCATGGGCTGATGAAAAATAGAACTTAAATGAGCTTATCAGCGAGGGGGGGAGAGAGGGAGGGAGAGGAAGAAAGGGAGAGGGAGAGGGAGAGAGAGGGAGAGGGGGAGGGAGGGAGAGGGAGAGAGAGAGAGAGAAAAAACACCTGAAAAAAAGTAAATTTATTGGAATGCAGCAAGTTGGAAAAGGGAAGGAACCAAGGAAGACAATCACACTAAACAGGGTAAAAGGACTTTCTCAGAACTTTCTCAACTGACTTTTACCAGTTTTAATTTCATTTGCCCTGCTTTATCTTCAGGCTAAGACAAGGAGAATTATAAAAGAGGAATTCATTTTTTGTTCTGGGTAAAATCAACTAAATGAGCTAAGTCTACTGAGCAATGTACTGAGCAATTAACAGAGTCTTTCGAATCTGAGGGTACAGACCTCTTACTGCCACTGTTAACTGTCTGAAATTTGCCTGGATTTCAGATGATTCATCAGCCACAGATCCAAGATCCGAGAAGCTGGTAATGATATATGTTCCATTTGGATAATATAGGTACGCGAGACCGGTGTTCCAACAAACAGCTCTTTATTTAAACAATTTAGTGACTTGTAGCGGAACATTTGCCGAAGCCACGGCAGCCCTTTTTATAGTGGCTGCTCGCGGCTTGTGGCCAATGACAGTTCTTTGAGAATTCCCGCTGTCAGGCGGGCCAATCGCAATGGTGCTTTATTGACCAATCCTAGTGCGGCCTGCTCGGCCAATCACATTTAGTTATTTGGAGTCTTCTAATTTCTATACACCACACCCATCCCCTCTTGGTTTCGTCCAACGTACGTAAAGTAGTCACGCAGGTAGGTGGGGCTTTTGCGAGTCCTACTCGACCTGCGCAGCTCAGTCTCAGCATGGTCTTCCATTGGTTTGGTCAGGATAGCCTTTTCTCTGCGTCTTCTCCATGGAACCTCCTGGAAGGGTGAGTCAGTCTTGCCACTCCCGCCTGAGTCTCTCGGGCTGGTTGAGTTGGCTCTACCGCTCCCTCCTGGTTTGTCCGGGTTGGTCGAGCTGGCCTGGCTGTCTCCTTCCAGGAAGGCCTTGCCTCGCTTTCCTGCTACCGGTTCTCTTCTCTGGAGGTCATCTATGGGTAAGTGCTCTTTTTGTCTTACTGGGGGTTCTAATTTGGGTTTGTGTTGTGTCTTTTGTCGTGTTATTGGTGGTTCATCTCTCCCTTTTTTATTATTTTGTGCTTCCCCCCCCCTTCTCGGTTGTTTTTGGATTGTTTATTTGCGGCGGTGCTTCAGAGCTAGGTAGGTTAGTATTGCGTTCCAATGTCCTAGAGCGAAGCTGGTCGATGTACCGCTTCCATGTTCTGCCATCGTCTAGTGTAAGCCGGTATGACCAGGGCCCTGTGATTTGAGTAACTGTGGCTTGAAGCCATAATGGGTCCCCGGTAAGATTTTTTGCATAGACTAAGTCTCCAATGGCAAAGGAGCAATACTTACTTCAGGAGTCAGGGGTTTCTTCACAGGTGTAGGTGGGGTGTAGTCTATCTAGGTAGGAATGCAATTTTCTACCCATGAGGAGTTCTGCTGGGCTTTTGTTAGTGGTTGTGCTAGGGGTGATATGCTGAATTGTTAACAGTTTGTTTAGTCTATCTTGGATGTCCCCCGTGTCCAGTTTGTCTAGGGTTTCTTTATTATAATGAACCATGTGTTCAGCTCGTCCATTTGAAGCTGGATGAGCCAGCGCTGTTAGGGCATGTCGGATGCCTTGTGCAGCTAGGTATTGTTCAAAAGCTAAAGCAGTAAACTGGGGGCCATTGTCAGATACTACTACATCTGGCAGTCCATGTGTAGCAAAAAGTTTGTTCAATTGTTTTATGACTGCTTCAGTAGTAGTCGACACCATAAGAATAACCTCTAGCAGTTTGAATAAGCATCACCAATTATCAAATATGTGTTCCCTTTCGTTGGCCCAGCAAAATCAATATGCAGTCTTGACCATGGGCCTCTGGGAGTTTCCCATTCCAGGACTGGTGCAAGAAGGGAGGGTAGGCCTTGATTTCTGGCAGTCATGGCATGTTGCCACCCATTTTTCAATGTCTTTGTCCAGCCCTGGCCACCAGATGTAACTCCTGGCCAGGGCTTTCATTTTTACTATGCCCGGGTGTCCCTTGTGCAACATGCACAACACTTCCTTCTGCAACTTTTTTGGAATTACCACCCTGTCTCCCCACAGTATACAAACCTTTTCAATGGACAGTTCAGTCTGCCGGGTGCAAAAAGGTTTAAAAGTCTCGCCTCTATCCTCATCCGGCCAGCCCTTACCTACCCAATGCAGAATCCGAGCTGTCAGAGGGTCTTTCATGGTAGCTTTAGCAACGTCTGCTGCGGTTAGTGGCAGGTTTGGACATATCTCGATCTGAAGGGTGGAGATGGTGGGAGCTGGGTTATCTTTCTTGTTGGGTAGCAGGGAATGGCTTAAGGCATCCGCATGGGTGATGGTTTTTCCTGGGCGATGGATGAGTGTGTAATTGTATGCAGCGAGGAATTCTGACCATCTTGTCATTCTTGGCGATAGGATGTTCGGGGTTGGTTTGTTCCCTGCCAGAATTCCTAGCAGGGGTTTGTGGTCTGTGATAATAGAAAATGTCCTACCATATAGGTATTCGTGGAATCTCTTGACGCCTGCTATGATTGCGACGGCTTCTCGGTCAAGTTGGCTGTAGTTTCTTTCAGATTTTGACAGCGTTTTGGAGCAGAAGGCGATTGGTGCTTCTCTGCCATCTGGTAGCTTGTGGCTCAGTATGGCACCGATTCCAAAAGGCGATGCATCACAGGTGATCATCAGTGTCAGGGTGTTGCTGTATTGCATTGAAACGGTTTTGGATGTTAATAAGTCCTTAATGTTTTGGAATGCTGCTTGTTCTCGGTGGCCCCAATTCCAGACAGTTTTTTAAAATCTAATAGCCAATGTAATGGCTCTGCTACAGTTGCCTTTTGGGGCAGGAAGACGTTGTAGAAGTTAATGAGACCTAAGAACGCTTGTAAGTCTGTTTTGTTCTTAGGTCTGGGTGCATCTTTAATTGCTTGTATTTTCTTTTCAGTGGGTTGTATCCCTTGCTCATCTATAAGGTAGCCTAAGAATTCGACTTGATTGGTGGCTAGTTTACATTTTTCTCTTTTGACCTTAAGCCCTGCTTCCCTGAATCTTCGCAAGACTTCTCTTAGTCTATCTTCTAATTGGTGTTTGTTTTTTGCTGAAACTAATACATCATCAAAATTGGGAATGATCCCTTTTATTCCATTTAGAAGACGCTCCATTAGGCTTTGGAAAACGCCTGGGGCAACTCTAATGCCAAATTGAAGTCTGTTGCATTTGAATGCCCCTCTGTGCGTGACTATAGTCTGTGCTTCTGCAGTTACGGGGTCAACTGGCAGCTGTTGATATGCTTGTGTGAGATCAAGTTTCGTGAAAATTTTTCCTCCCCCTAATGAATGCAACAGATGTTGAACTACTGGAACAGGGTACGCACTTTGCTGGAGTGCATGATTGAGTGTGGCCTTATAGTCACCACAGATGCGCACTGACCCATCTGGTTTGACAGGAGTCATGATGGGAGTTTCCCACCTGGCATGGTCGATTGGCTCTAACACCCCTTGTGCGATGAGTTTGTTAAGCTGCTCATCTATTTTTGGCTTTAAGGCAAAGGGAACGCATCTGGCTTTGAGCCTGATGGGAGCTATCTTAGGGTCTAGGCTGAATGTTATTGGGGTCCCCTTGTACTTGCCTAAGGTCCCATCGAATACATCCCGGAACTCTTTCAGCAGGCTCTCCTCCCAATCGGTCTTGGTGACGCTGTTGATTCCGGTCACTCCGATTCCCAGGGGCATGAACCATTCGATTCCCAGCAGGATAGGGCAATCACAGTCAATGATTGTCAGAGGAAGTACTTCAGTGTGGTTTTTGAATTCTATTAGGAAATGTCCAAGACCCACTACCGGGATTCGGTTTCCCTGGTAATCTTTGAGCATTAGGTTTTGCTGTTCCAGTTCTCTTTGCTTGATGTCTGGTATCAGATTTCAGATAGTGTTCCATGATACCATTGACAGGTATGATCTGGAGTCTACTTCCATCTCACAGGGCTTTCCTTCGATTTTTATGTTTATTCAGACCTTTTTTTACGTTTGCTGCCCTGGCATTTCCGATGATTATTGTTTGATGTGTTTCTTCTCTGTCGTTCATTCGCCGGTTTCTGTTCTCTCGGCTCCATTGACTTCTGCCTTGTCTACCACTGTGTCTGGGGGGGGTGCTGCCGCGTCTTTTTGGACTATAGCTCTTTTAGTTTCGGCAGACCCTTGCAATGTGCCCCTGTTTCTCACAAAATCTGCAAATGGTATCCAGGAATCTGCATTTGGAGTGCGGGTGGTCCCCTCCGCATCCAGCAAACTGGAATTCTCGCCTCCTTCCTCTTTTTTCCCGCCATTTTCTTTCTGACTGAAGCCTGTATATGTCTTCATTGTCATCATCAGTGTCACTCGGGGAGTCGAGGTCTTCATGGTGAGCAGTCGCGGTGGGTTGTTTTTGGTTTCCTTCCACCTTCTTTTCTTGGTTCTGTGGTTCTGGATTTGTTGAGTTCATCTGTCGCATGGTGGCTGCGGATTTCTTGGCTGCTTCAGTGGCGGTGGCTTGTGAGATGGCCTCAGCCACTGTGATATTCAGTCTGTTTAGTAACTTGCTTTGGAGTGGTGTCCTTCAATCCGAGGATCACGCGGTCTCTCATAGCTTTGTCCATGTTGAGAAATTCACAGACTATTCCGATATTTCTTAGGGCTGCTACGAAATCTCTGATGTTCTCGTCTTCTCGTTGGTCTCGCTTATAGAATTGATGCCTTTTAATAAGATTGGAGACTATAGGCGCATAATGGACTTGTAGCATTTGGTTTAATTCTGGCCATGCCATTTGTTTTACGTCCCGCGGTTTGGCTAACGCCTTGGCCATTTTGAAAACGGCAGGGCCACAGTGTGTGAGAAATATGGCTCTCTTCCTCTGGTCAGTTATTTCTTGTAGCTCATTGCTTTCTAACAACATCAGAAAGTGGTCAATGTGTGACTCCCAATCTTCTTCGGCTGGGTTGAACGGTGCGGGCGGCGCATTGGTACCGGCCATTTTAATTGCTTGATTCTTGTTGCTGCATGCTTTGCTCTCGCTCTTCTAAAATAATCCCACCCTCGTCGCCAGTGTTCTGTTTGGATAATAAAGGTATGCAAGACCTGTGTTCCACCAAACAGCTCTTTATTTAAACAATTTAGTGACTTGTAGCGGAACATTTGCTGAAGCCACAGCAGCCCTTTTTATAATGGCTGCTCACGGCTTGCGGCTAATGACAGTTCTTTGAGAATTCCCACCGTCAGGCGGGCCAATCGCAAAGGTGCTTTATTGACCAATCCTAGTGCGGCCTGCTTCGCCATTCAGATGCTTGGCAACTGTTTCATATTTATGACTGTTGCAGCAACCTGGGGCCATGTGATCCCCTTTGGCAGGGATCACATGACCTTTTGATAAGCAAAGTCAATGTGGGAGCCAGATTCCCTTAACAACTGTTTCAACAACTGCAATAACATGACCTTTTGATAAACAAAGTCAATGCAGGAGCCAGATTCCCTTAACAACTGTTTTAACAATTGCAATAATTCACTTAACAACAGTGGCAAAAAAAGTCTCAAAATGGGGCAAAACTCACTTAACAAATGTTTCACTTAGCAACATACATTTTGGGCTCGATTGTGATCATAAATTGAGGATACTTGTATGCAGGACTTCTTACCTAGGTCTCGGTGAAAGGGGAAGAAGCATTTTTAAAGTCCAGAACAAGAAGCTAACATTCAGAAGTAGATCCCTCCCTAATTCACTGAACTATATGAAAGAGGAAAAGCTGACTTTTAAGACCTGTTACTTTTGCCAATCTCAATAGAGGTATTTTTTTTATTTATAGTGGAATTGAATTCCTGGTTTGGTCTACCGAGTGAAGCTGATAGCAAGAGGTCAGCAGGACAGGGAGAGTTAATTAAGATGGTCCCTCCTGGAAGCCTAATGGATCTGCCTG
Source organism: Laticauda colubrina (assembly GCA_015471245.1). Lineage (NCBI taxonomy): Eukaryota > Metazoa > Chordata > Lepidosauria > Squamata > Elapidae > Laticauda > Laticauda colubrina. Next base: position 1,296,017 of record BLBF01000033.1, read on the forward strand.
GTTTTCTGCAGGTCATGCTTTGTGTGCTGTCCCAGCCACAATAAATGTGCTTTGTTATGGACGTCTTGTTATCTATCTGCATCTGTACAACTTTAAATCCACCTCTATACAGGATACAGAAAACTTTGGGATTTGGCCAGAAATATATTAGGCAATTCCACCATATGCCTTGTTCATTTCTGGAATATAAAAATGATGAGAATATCAAACACAATTGCTTCCCAGGGGGCTTTGAAATTTATTTGGGAACTCTAGAACTACTGAAGTGTTGCTTTCAGTAATGGTGCTAAAAGATGTGGAATGATCAAACTTAAGTACATGTTCAGGCCTACATCATGGCAATATTGTGAAGCATTATTACCTCCCCACTGTGTTCACAGAATATTGTCCAGAAACACTGTTAAAAGTGGCTTGTGCTATGAGAAACAACAGTGATAACTGAAACTACATGTCTTTTTATTTGTCTCTTTGATGTTTTTTGGATTCTGAAGTGGTGGACAAAATTCTTGACAAATTCCATTGGTTTAGTGACTGTTCAAAATGATAATGTTGCTGAATAAAGTAACCTACAACCAGAGGTGGTATTCAGCAGGTTCTGACCAGTTCTGGAGAACCGGTAGCAGAAATTTTGAGTAGTTTGAAGAACCGGCAAATACTGCCTCTGACTGGCCCTGCCCCCATCTATTTTCTGCCTCCTGAGTCCCAGCTGATTGGCTGGGTCTTCTTTTGTTCCCCTGAACAGGACAACGGACCTGGAAAGCAGGTTAGTGGGATGGGGAGAGTATGGGGATTTTGCAGTGTCCTTCCTTGCCATGCCCACCAAGCCACACCATGCCCACCAAGCCATGCCCACAGAACCAGTAGTAATTTTTTTTTGAATCCCACCCATCCCCATGGCCATGCAATCAAAATTTGGGCACTTGAGAACCGGCATGTATTTATAATGGTTGCAGTGTTCTGGAATCATGTAATCGCCATTTGAGATTTTCTCAGCCAGCTTCCCACCAGCAAAGTCAATGGAAGAAACCAGATTCGCTTAATGATTTAACAATTGCCTTACTTATGGATGAAAATTCTGATCCCAATTGTGGTAATCAGCTGAGGACTACCTGTACCTGCAAGCAGTGGGAAACACAAATGGTTAAAAAAAGAGTGGAGAATACCCTAATATTTCTTCCCTACTTCTGCCCTGCTTGCATGGATTCATCTAGGCATTGGGCATTTGAGAAGCTTCAATACAGGATTGTATTAATAAGATTTGCAGGAGGGAAAGGCTGATAAACACTTTTGCCAGTGCTATCTGAGAATAACTAATGTCTGAAATATCAAAGGGTTGCCATAGTGTATGCAATAACAATATCTATTCAATATCTCTAAATAGTAGTACCTTAAGAGTCACTGTGTGGCACCTAATATACATCAATTCAGTATTACGTATTGTTGCTCCCAATGCTTTTCTCTTTCAACTGCTGAGTTAGACAACAAACCAGCCTTATTCATGAGAGTCTTGTGACAATGCAACAAGGAGAGTGGTCTTCAATACTAAAGAGTTTAAGACTCATTTACTAAAATTAGGAAGCTCTGAGTTTTGTTTAGCTTTTCTCAGATTTATGAACAGATATTTCTAATTTATAGTTTCACAAAAGCTAGAAGCATCTTCCCTAACTGAAATGTCCCACAAGTGCGTTTGATTTATTGGGCAGTGATCAGCAGCAGCGCCTTCTTCATGGTAGCCCTTCAGTAATGAGTTCTATTCAGCTGGTCCCATGAGATTTTCTTCTAAATGACCACCGAAGGCAAACTATTTACCCTGGCAAATAGTTCCTTAGTAAGAATTTTGTCCAGAAAGGGACTGGTTTTTGTTAGACTTTTTAAACAGTTATAACCCTTTAATTTCTGTGTTGTTATTGTCTTAGATGATGTTTGTCTCTAACCCTGGTTTCATTGTTTAATGATTTACAGTAATAAGAGATGGATCTTTTTTGATTTGGGAAACTCATTATTGTAGTGAGACTTTCTATCAAGAATTCTGGAAGTCTGTAATAGCTGTCAAGGGAATGGAGAGTTGAGAGATTTCCCACTTAATATATTTGCTCTCAGTTACTCATCTGGATGTCTTGCTTTATACAACGGCTGCTTTTATCAGCTGTTCCTAATTCTATGCTTGAGGAAAGCGTTATTGTGATTCTTTGGCATGCTTAGTTAGGAAGTCATGCCTGCAGAGATAGTGATAAATCAATAATGGCTTAATGGGCAAACCTATAGGTGTTAGAAGTAATTTGTACTTTATTGACTATTAAGGGCTGCTAATTATTATAATGAATGCTGTAGGTATTTTATATATTTAAAACTGTATCCTTTTTACCCAAACCCTTATACCTATTTCTTTCTTGGCTGTTTTTTTAAATCCAATCATTCATTCACTGTTTAGAACTCCATCTTGTTGCACACAAAAGAGGCTTTCTTATTAAATTGTGGTATGCGTATTGAGTATTCACACCCAATATATTGTTTGTATAGTGGTATATTTGGTCTCACAGCCGCAAATTAGTCTTTGCATAATTCTCAGCACAGAACAATCTCAGCTTTGCATGAATTTGTGTTAAATATATTTATTCTCTTAATCTATACTAATCCAAAATTAGCTCAGATTAGTACTAGCATATGAGGAGATCCACAGAATCTATCATAAACATGAAGAAGCCTGTAAATTTTCTGAAGTAGCATACAATCTCCTTCCTACTATGTTTTTGCCTTCCAAGATTAAAAGAGGTGCATTTATAAGATTGCCCTGTGGCTAGGTATCAAAACTGATAAATAAAGTGTGAACTTGGCCATTTCTAAAAATACATTTACAGAGAGAAAAATAAGGTAGAAGTAGGAAGCAGATTGCAGGGCTGGTCTCTAATTTCCATATAGGGAGAAGGGTTGAGCTAAAAGAAGAATCAGAGCCTATAAAAGCTTTCAAAGGTGAAAGGTTTCTTGGTGGTTTCGGACTGTCAGGGGTAAGTTTTCTTTTGTTTTTAAATCTCTTTTGCCCTGAAGTTTTCTCTTTAAAAAAAGTACAGGATATACTCCTATTTTAGAGGTCTTTAGAATGCCATGAGATTAAAGGAACTTTTATGTGGTGAAGATATCTTGTGCTGTCCATTCTTTGTTATGTATTTTGAGCCTTTGCATATGGGAAGACTAACAAATTCTCAGCTGTTGGGCTGCCTGAGGATCCTGGATGTATTATCACATATTTTGTCTGTTCCTTTATAGATAGAGCATTTCATCCAGTTCCTTCTTTCTGTTGACAGTAGATAATAAAAAGGTGAGAAATCTAAGTGTGCTTTTTGACTGTCTATTCTTTCTCGTAAATTGCAGATCTCTTGTGTGCTGTAATTTCATTTGATGAATGAGTCTGGCCTGGGTTTGGGAGGGAGGTTGTGCTTTTGTGTTTCTGAGTGTGGAGATGAAAATCTCTGAGCTTTGATTTTCCTGCATATGAATTGTAGACGGAAGAACAGAATGTAATATTGTTTTGCAGAGATAAGATCAGGTAACATCAATGCCAACTTTTCATTCAACTCAGCTTTGCAAACAAAAATCTTAGTGGTATATTATAAGTTGTTCTGCTCAAGATTGTTTAGTGATGTAGCTATTTCTCACTTACAGCACCTACAGGTTCAGTATCATTTCCCTTTCTACTCTGCAGAATACTATCCAATTCATTTGACATATTTTTTTAATATATGGGACAGTTCACAATCTATATCACTGCTCTTCTGACAGAGATGCACCAGGTCTTCTCAGTGCTTCTGGTGAATGATAAGTGAGCTTCCACTTATACTAAAATAGGAGAAAACAAAGTCTTGCCCTGTCCAGAATTTCTTGTTATTGTATAACATGCTCATTTCCCCCCATTTTATGAGCCATTAAAATGTGATTTGGGGAGTGGAAGTCATCTCACATTAGAACCTCAGCAAACCATCCCATTCCATCTCAGACTATTGCAATGCGAAAATATACTTAAGGAATTAGCTCTCTGGACAGCAAGGTATATATAAATTGACTTTATATATAAAATAAAAATAATTCAATTAGAAATAATATTGCCTGTACTAATTTCACATTATTTGTATCCTAGACTATTTGGAAATCAGGAGAAAATATATGTGTTGTGGATAGACAGACAGATAGACAGATATTGTGACAATAAACTTTTTTTTGTATCTCAATGTTCATTTTTTCCTGTTAATTTTCAAAAATTGATTGCAAAGGCTGTCTCTTGATAGTTAAGATTTTGCACTTGCCCAACTAATGAACCTTGCTATTATTGTTATGCATTCCACTACTACTTATTTTTTGGTATTGATATTTTGCTTTTTTTTTTTTTTCAAAAATTCTCAAAAAATTCAGGCAAAATTTAATAGAGAGCATGTACTATAGTGAACTGAAAACTTATAAACTACCAAGAGACAGATAGGCTGTCTCTCATAAGAACAAATGAGGTTTTTTGCCTTGCTACTATAATTATTGACAAAATAGCTGAATCTTGGAACTATTTTGCTTGTCTAACCATCTATACATATCACCAGATATAGTGACTGAGAGCAGGTGTAAAAATGCTGATTTGCTAAACAGCTCTAACCTTAAATCAAACAAACTAAGTTTTTTGTATCTCTTTTAGCTGCAGCCATGAGCAGGGACACAGAGATGGAGGTTTTTGGAGTGGCTTCCTCTTTCCTGCGTAAATCTGAAAAGGAGCGAATAGAGGCTCAGAACCAGCCCTTTGATGCAAAAACTTATTGCTATGTGGCTGAGCCCAAGGAGGAATATGCCAAAGGGAAAATTAAAAGCTCTGAGGGTGGAAAAATTACTGTAGAGACATCAGATGGCCGGGTGAGCATCTTCCATGGTTTGGGTGATGAAGGAGTAGGAAACACTTTTTAAATTTAATTTAAACAACTCTTTTGTTTAAGAAAATGGTACACTGTGAGATTTTTGGAATTAGAATCAATACATAGTTCTGTCACTTACTGTATATATTGGTGCAAAACCCAAACCCATAAATTCCTCCCTCAATTATTCTGAGGATATAAGGGGAAAATTGTATATTTTATTGGGATGAGTTCTTGTAAGTACTTCTAGCATGAGGGGAAATAAGCTATAGCTTTTCCTTTAAAAAATTTCCTTTGGGCCCCAGAGACAAGCAGACTGTGAAGTGTAATTTGCTGGGCCATTCATTCTTTTGACAATTGTTGCATTTGAAGACAAAGTTAAAGTTTTAACCGCCTCAGGCTTCAATGCAAGATTACGTTCCATGACGGCCAGTTTTAAGGGGTAAACTGGAGTAATATTATCAATAGCTTCTTGATAATAACAGAATGATATGCTTGTTCATAGTATTTAGTTGGGGCTGAATGTAATTCCACACTACCCTGTGCTTTTTTTTTGAAGCCTTTTCCTCTTGTTCTTTCAGACAATAACGGCCAAGGCAGAGGATGTGTACTCAATGAACCCACCGAAGTTTGACAAAATTGAAGACATGGCAATGTTGACTCATTTACATGAACCAGCTGTTTTGTATAACCTCAAAGAACGTTATAGCTCTTGGATGATCTATGTATGTTTTAGTCTTACCTCATACCAGGCCCAAAATCTCAAAGGGCCAGAGTTTAACCATGAATTTTTGTTTCCATGCAGACCTATTCAGGCCTCTTCTGTGTCACTGTTAATCCATACAAATGGTTGCCTGTGTACAATCCAGAGGTGGTATCTGGTTATCGGGGAAAAAAGCGTTCTGAGGCCCCTCCGCATATCTTCTCCATCTCTGACAATGCATATCAGTTCATGCTAACTGGTAAGTCTGCTTCAAGACCTGAAAGGGAATATGTTTGAATAAAGAACTGTACTGAGGGATATGGGGTCGGGGGCAATGGCATAGATCTTCACCATCCCTCCAAAATATGAATGACAACATGAATGTCCTTTCATATCGCTGCACCATCTGTGGTCCAATCTAAGCATAGTACACAAAATTGTCTGTTACAACGTCTTAACTGTCAATGACTTCTTCAGCCTCAATCACAATAATACATGGACAAACAACTGATACAAACTCAAGGTAAACCGCTTCAGACTCAATTGCAGAAAATACAACTTTAGCAACAGAGTGGTCAATGTCTGGAATGCCCTACCTGACTCCGTTGTTACAGACTCACAGCTTCAACCTCAAACTGTCTACTGTGGACTTCACCCCATTCCTAAGATGTTCTTAAAGGGGGCATGCATAACCACACTGCGTGCCTACAGTCCCTGTCTTACTGTCCCCATTTATCTGTATTTATTCCCTTTGTTCTTGTTTATGTTCATACATATGCTTGTTATCTTGTACATATTTGACAAACAAACAAAAAATAAAAAAATAAATTCCAGAGGTGCTACTTAGCATGATTTGGCATCCATCACTGTAGTTTGTAAATATTATTTTTTTGCCTCTCCCTTTGGCAGATCGTGAAAACCAGTCTATTCTGATCACGTAAGTAGACATTTCAGATTCATCTTTCTCAACTACTGTAGTAACATAGTTCTAATACAAATAATATTTCTTTACCTGATGATTGATTTTTTCTTGCTAGCGGAGAATCTGGTGCTGGAAAGACTGTCAACACCAAGCGGGTCATTCAGTATTTTGCAACAATTGCAGCTACTGGAGATGGAGCCAAGAAGAAAGAAGAGTCAAAATCGGGCATGAAGGTATGAAAAATATATCTCATTCTAGAAGTGCAGAGAAAGAAAATGAAAACCCACAAACTCTAAGCAAAGGGAGCCTGACTGTTTATATTCTTTATGTCACAGAAAAAATATAAACATCCGCAGACTTTGCTCAGGTGGAATTCTTTTCATCAGTAACCACTGAAACCAAAGTAACACCACACTATAATAACATTAAGCCTCCTTCAGAAAGGTTTATACTGCATAGCTCCATAAACAGCTTTATTCTATATTCTTTTAAATAAAAGAGAATGGAATTGTAATGAATAATTATTATACTTAATAACTGTCCTGAATTATTTTCTCATGCCTTCATAATACTTACTCCCAATGCTATTAAAATAAAAACCTTTGACATAGGTTCTAGGACATAAACTACAACAATTTGCAGCTATGATTTCAGTTGTTTCCTCCCAAATGCTGACAAATGTAGAAATGATTGAAGGATAAAAATTTTTTAAGAAAATAGGTGACTGGATCATAAAATCTATATACCAAAGGAAGTACTTTCTAAGTAAGTTCCAGGAAATGAAACTCTCCTTCCACTGCCAGCATCAATTCTAGTTGCAGAATCAGATTTTTATCATAACAATCTAGGCAGTGATGGTATTCTACCAGTTCGGCCTGGTTCTACTGAGCCAGTAGCAGTGATAAGCAGTGGTTCTCTCCACCGTTCTGCTGTTGGGCCCACCTGCCCACCCAGGCTCCCTAACTCACCTTTATCCTCTGAATTTGAAATGCAGCTGCTTTGCATGGTACAGCAGAAGCAACCAGGAGAGTGCAGGCTTGCAGGAGGTGAGTTGGAATGCCTCTGCGCCTGCACAAAGAGTGTATTTGGTGCACACATGTGCGCAAAGTGTGTGCACATGCACAAAGCGTGCCCACCAAGCCATGCCCACCGAACTGGTTGTCAAAATATTTGAATCTCATCATTGAATCTAGGCAAGATTTGTGAAAAACGTATTGCCTTCTTTTGTCTCTTCTGTAATCCTCCTAATTCCCTCCTTCTGTTCTTTCCCTACATTTTGACAGGTCCTTTTAGGAACCATTTCTGAAAAAAAAAGTGTGAAAGGGGCGAAATACATTTCCTGCTTTTAGAATTAGTTTCTGATCTTTTACTTTCTTGAGCGAAATAATTAATGCAACACCTAGTCATGAAGTGCAAAATGTTTTGTAATTCTTAGCATTTCAAGCTGGAAACAGCTGTTTTACAGGTACAGATAATCAGAGTTGGAAGGGACCTTGTAGGTCATCTAGTCTAACCCCCTGCCCAAGGAGGAGACCCTACCCTCTGACAGATGGGAGTCCAATCTCTCCTTGAAAGTCTCAAGTGATGGCGCTCCCACAACTTCCGAGGGCAAGCGGTTCCATTGGTTGATTGTTCTCACTGTCAGAAAGTTTCACCTTGTTTCCAGGTTAAATCTCTCCTTGTTCAGTTTCCATCCATTATTCCTTGTCTGGCCTACAGGTACTTCAGAAAATAGCTCGATCCTTTCCTCCCTGTGGCAGCCCTTCAAATATTGGAAGACTGCTATCATGTCTCCCCTGATTTGATTTGATTTGATTTGGATGAAAATGTTCTGAGCTGTCTGTACTATTGGAAAAGTTAGAGCAACCCATTTTTAACTCACAATTTTTTTTTTGAAAAAAAAAAATAAAATTTTTTTTTTGCACATTTCTGAACCTGAGTACCAATAACAAATCACTTAAATCTTAAGAGGGAAGGGTGATGCGGGTTTGGTGCAAAATAGTAGTAATAATAATAATAATAATAATAATAATAATAATAATAATAATAATAATAAT
>BLBF01000033.1:1304594-1315531 GCA_015471245.1 Laticauda colubrina
ATAATAATAATAATAATAATAATAATAATAATAATAATAATAATAATGTGTGGAAAACAAGGGCTTGTCAGAATTAATTGAAATTCAGCGAAGGCACTCTGGTAATTTAATTCCAGATTTCCCATTCCTTGGTCCTCTGAAAAAAAAACACATTTAAATATTCTAAATCTATTCATTGGAAAATCACATTTACTTTAATTAAGCTCGCTTCTGTTCAAGATTTTGCAGTGGTTTTTTTTCCTCCCTTGGTTTTTAAATATGTCTTCCAATACTTCTGCAGGGGACACTTGAAGATCAAATCATCAGTGCCAACCCTTTATTGGAGGCCTTTGGGAATGCCAAGACTGTGAGGAATGACAACTCCTCCCGTTTTGTAAGTGATGAATCTTTGGCCAGTGACATGTTTACTTGCAGCCTCTCCAGACAGTCTGTCCTGCTCCTTGTTTCATTTCCTATAGAGCAATTCAAGCTGGCATTTAAAAAGTCCCATTTTCAATGGAAAACATAATTCAAAACCTAATACAAAGAGGTAATTGGGAAGGGGGATATTTCAGCTTGGGTATAAATGTATAACTTACCTCCCTGCCCAAAATGATTATCTCCTTCCTCAGAAGATTTAGTGAAAGATTTTTTCAACTGGCCTAGTAGGTTTCTTTGGCTCAAACTGCATATTTTCACAGGTGCTGCCAATTCTTATGTGGGAGAGAATATTCAAAAATAAAGTAATGGGGAAGAAGCCTTCATCCTCCCATCCTCCCATGCCATATCAGGGTTAACAAAATGGGTCAATTGTATGTAAATATATCATGTGACCCTGGACATGACTGTGGGTTATTAATACAATAATAGTTTGTGGGTGCCTGTTTTATGTGAGTCAGGGGTGTGGGCCCCTTAAGTATATATCACCAGAAGGCATGTCTTTACAGGAAGTAGTCCTCCAACTACAGAGAAGGATTCTTTGCTTATTTACTTTCCATCATACCAAAGCTGCTTTTTTCACTAATAACCATTTCATAACATAAATTCTATCTCTTCCATTCTTGGAACAATTCAGATATATTGAGAAAATCCTCACTGAAGTGATACAGGAGAGCCATGTTACTCAATATTGGCCGAAAATCAAAAGAAATCTGGTGGCACCTTTTCTAATAACAAATTTATTAAAAGGCATATTCATTTGAGCTGCCACTCACTTCATTTGATGCATGGAGTCTGACTGAAGCCTGACAACTTGTAGTCGGGCAGTTCAACAGAGAGTGGATGATTTACATGTTAATTTTATATTGCCAATTTTATAGGTTTCTGAAATGTTTTGGAACATTAGCTTTATCTTGGCTTCAGCAGCCATTATCTTCCCTTTTAAAATCACTTGTAGGAAGAAATGGAAAGGATGTGAAAGTAAATACCCAAACTGGAGTATTTGTGTTGTTCCTGCCTATGTAGTAAAACATCCTATACCTATTAAGAAATTCTTGAAAGAAAAAGATGTCAGCTGAAGCAAGGTTTAAAATACATACAACAAAACAAGAACATTTGTTAAAGCACGGTGACTTACCTATTTAAACTTTAGCAGAAAATAGTTTCTTTGAAAATAATATCACCTTCAAGATATAAAATAAAACAAAAGTCATAGCAAAATATTCAGTGACAAAAATAGATCTAATCCATATGTTGTGACTCATTAAACATTCCTAGATTTCTGAAAAAAATGTTCCATCTTTCTACCCTATAAGGGAAAATTCATTAGGATTCATTTTGGTGCCACTGGAAAACTGGCTTCTGCAGATATCGAGACCTGTAAGTAGCTGAATTTGAGAATTGTCTACATAATGTGTACAAATTGGACATGCAAACATTAATTGGACCTTCTGTTCTAGATCTTCTGGAAAAGTCAAGAGTAACCTTTCAGCTAAAGGCTGAGAGGAGTTACCACATTTTCTACCAGATTATGTCCAATAAGAAGCCAGAACTAATTGGTAAGTAAGATTCCATTTTACTTTTCTGAACCTTTTATCTTATTGATAATGTGTGTGGTAAATAATATGAGGAAGGGTTTTTTTTTTTTTTTACTCTGTTGACTATTTTCTGCATTGGAAAGCTCATAGATGATAATGCCTAGAATTTCAGAAAGGCTTCCCATATATATTTCAGAAATGCTTCTCATTACAACAAACCCTTATGACTATCCATTCATAAGCCAAGGCGAGATTGCAGTCCAGAGCATTGATGACCAAGAGGAACTTATAGCTACAGATGTGAGTGAAAAAATGATTATGATATAAACAAAGAATGCAATTCCTTCTGAAAACATAACTGTGATACCCCACTCCCCTCTCTTTAGACAGCCATAGACATCCTGGGCTTTACTTCTGAAGATAAAGTTGGCATTTATAAACTGACAGGAGCAGTGCTGCATTATGGCAACATGAAATTTAAACAGAAACCCCGAGAAGAGCAGGCAGAACCAGATGGCACAGAAGGTAACAAATTCCACAAGTTAGCTTTCAAGCCTTAAAGAACATATGATTCAATTGCATGATTTACAACACTCCTTTGGAAAGAGCAATGATAAAACATGTCTTTTCAGCTTTCGGCAATGAACAATTTATTTTCTCTTATATATGTTGCATTTTTTATAGCATGTACTGGCATTAAACTGCTTTGGTTGCCTTACTGATTGGCAGGAAGAAATGTGAGTAAAAAAAGAAATGGTTTTGAAAGAGAGAGAGGATAGGCCTGAAGCTTAGATACTCTTTCTATAGAAGATTTCAAATGGAACACAGCTAACTTTTTAATTGGGTTCTGGTTTTTGAGCAGTAAGGATTGGTACTAGACAAGGGCTGAATTTCACAACTGTGCTCTGTCCAGAAATGTCAGTACTGTTTTCCTGCTTCTAACCAGGAGTGGGTTTCTACTGGTTCTGTCCACCTCTGTACAACCGGTAGTTCTGAAGAACAGCAGACATAGAACTGGTTCTATGTCTGCTGATGTTTTTGCCCACCCACCCACCTGGGCTCTTACCTGATCTTTATTTCCTGATTTTTCAACTTCATCTGCCGAACGAGGCACAGCTGCAGTTAGAAAAGCAAGAAAAGTGGGCTGTTTCAAAGGCTGCTTCTCTGCAGGCAGCTGCTGATGACGATTTACAGGTGCGCAGCTCGCAGCCTGCAGGGAAGCTCATAAGTCCCGAATCAGTAGTTAACCCTGTTGTATCCCACCCCTGCTTACAACTCATGCTGGCAATTCACTGGTTATATTTTTTCACAACCCTGATAATTCTACTAAAGTTTCATAAAGACTTGTTTCTTGTGGGTTCTTTACAGAGGCTGACAAAGCAGCTTATCTGATGGGCCTAAATTCTGCCGATTTGTTGAAGTCCCTGTGCTTTCCTCGGGTGAAAGTGGGAAATGAGTTTGTGACCAAAGGTCAAACTGTAGATCAGGTGAGTATGGGTAACAAATCAAAACCACCTACTGGTCCAAATGGCAAACAACAAGGGTGTGTATTTTTTCCATTCCAAGTGTTTATTAATTTAGAATTACTACTTTGAAGGAAATTGTGCCATTGGATTGTGCAGCTGGAGTGCCATTTAGAAAAGAAAAAAAAAAGCTCCACAAACAAGAACTGTAAGGAACATGCAGTGAATTTCAATAGGAAAACATTTCAGCTACAGACAATTCCAAATAGAAGCTTAAACTGCTTGTCTACATCATGGAAGTTTGTTTTTCCTGATTTCCTAACTTTAAAAATTCCATTCAAGATTGCAGTGGTCTAGCAGGGACCAAGAGCATTTGCAGGCTCTGACTGATCAATACTCTGCTTGCCTTTCCCATCCTTACAGACAATGCTTGTTGGCTGACCTCTCTGTGGGCCAATCTATCAATAACTCTCTTTGGAGATTGTTCCCTCCCTATTTGTTCCTCTTCTTTTTTACCATTTTCTTTGCATACCATGGATGCTTTCATATCCACTTCCCACATTCTGTCCTTCTATACTAAATAGATCCTTTCTCTCCAGCCTATTTTACCTTTATTACTCTTTTGCTACAAAGGGAACAAGTTGTTTGGGGTTTTTTGTTTCACTGTAGGATTTAGGGTGGAAAAGATCGGTTTTGAAGCAGAGGCAAGACTATGTTTGCAATGGGCAGGGAGCTTGCATCTATTCCTGCACTCAAGAAGTGGCAGATGTCCTGTATTGGCAATTGGGCAAACAGAAAGTGAGAATCTGCCTGGAGAGATAACACTACATATAATGCCAATTACCATTCATATTTCTCAGTGAGAGATATGAAGATCTCTAAAATAGAGAGTCTGACTTAGGTACATTTTGGACATTCATACAAATGCCTTTTAAAATTCTTTACCACTGATTTTTCCGATTCTCTCCTGTGTAAGGAGAAATGACTTCTCAAAGACAGAAATATCCCTTAGCTGACAGAATAACACAGAAGATAGGAGAGCATATTTGTCTTGGTTTTAACTGAATCCTGGGAAACCAGAAGGCTGCAATTGCTGGATAATTCTTAGACAGGACATTCACACTTTACCCCTTCATTATTTCATAGCCAAATAAGTACAGGAACACCAACATTCATCAAGGAGAATTCTTCTTCCCTTATGAAATAGAAAATAATTGCTGATTAATTGAATTGAATGAGATCAGATAGAAAGGAATGCAGGAAAATATATTGGCCTGATAGTAACATCTGCATATAGAGGCAATTTATTCTAGTGGTGAAGGAGCCAGGCTAGAAATCAAGAGATCATGAATTCAGATCCTGCCTTATCCATGAAAGCAAGCTGGATGATCCTGGGCCGTCACTCTCTCCTAGCCCAACTCACCTCACGGAGTTGTTGTAATGAGGAAAATAGGATGAAAAAGGACTACTAGATATATTCACCACCTTGAGTTATTTGTTAAAATAATAAACAAACAGACAGATAAATAATTTTTTGTTGTGGTTTGTTTTCTTATCATTGACTTTAACTCTTCATTTGTTCCTAAATGTTTATGATTATAGGTGCATCATGCTGTCAATGCACTTTCTAAATCCGTCTATGAAAAGCTCTTCTTCTGGATGGTAGCTCGTATTAATCAACAGCTAGACACCAAGTTGCCCAGACAACATTTCATTGGAGTCTTGGATATTGCAGGTTTTGAAATATTTGAGGTAGGCAGATCTATTTCTCTGCCTTTTGTGCTTTATAGCAGCCCATAGTTGGAACAGGTGCCATCTAGAGTTGAGGATAAGAATAACACCCTAGAGTTGTCTACAGCAGAAAAGCAGAAAGATGGAAATAACCTTCTCATTATTAGTATTAAATTTATTTGCTGCCTGTATCTGTAAAATCCCTGATGAACTGAAGTTTCATTTAGTAGAGAATCTATGAGGTCTAAGGAATTATATCAATTGATTATATTTTGTTGTTAGTTTAACAGTTTGGAGCAGCTGTGCATCAACTTCACCAATGAGAAACTGCAACAGTTTTTCAACCACCACATGTTTGTACTAGAACAAGAAGAATACAAGAAAGAGGGAATTGAGTGGACTTTCATAGATTTTGGAATGGATTTGGCTGCTTGCATTGAGCTTATTGAGAAGGTAAGTTGGAATATTATCTTTAAGTAACCACTCAGATGGCAGCCCTTTGAATTAGACCACATTGGGAGACACATTGCAGAAGAATGCTGGAACTTTACTTCATGGAGATAGTCTATCTTGAAAGCCTGTGTTTTATCCTCCCTGTGGTACAGGGCATGAAGGCAGAGTCATTTTGAATTCCATTCTAATGTTTACTGGATTTAAAGCATGTTTTTGTAAAAGTTTTCATAGAGTTTCTCCAAGGTTATCTCTATATCTTTCCACGCCAGTTGATAAGAAGACACATCTGAAATAAAACTATGTTTTTTTATATATATAGCCAATGGGAATATTTTCCATCTTGGAAGAAGAATGTATGTTTCCCAAGGCAACTGATCAGTCTTTCAAGAACAAACTCTATGACCAGCATTTGGGCAAATCAGCCAACTTCCAAAAGCCAAAGCTTGTCAAAGGCAAGCCTGAGGCCCATTTCTCTCTTGTGCACTATGCTGGGATTGTGGACTACAATATTGGTGGCTGGTTAGAGAAGAACAAAGATCCCTTAAATGAAACTGTTGTGGGACTGTATCAGAAGTCATCCATTAAGATTTTAGCCAATCTGTATGCAACCTTTGCTTCCCGAGACGATGGTAAGTTTCAAGAGACTTTTCCTTTCTCTCTTTATTCTATAATCAAAACTGCATCGAAACTTTGTCCTGTGTTGTATAATATCTAGGAAAAAGATTGGATAGAGACAATGACAATAAGAGTAACATAACGTAACATAAATTACATTTATGTTCTGTTTTCTAATAGAAGGTACTACTAAAAAGAAAGGTGCCAAGAAGAAGGGGTCATCTTTCCAAACTGTTTCTGCACTTTTCAGGGTAAGGATTTTTGATTGCATAGGTTGCAAGGAATATTGTGTGGTTTGATTCAGTTATATATGTATATAATGCATTAGTTTCCAAACTATGCATCTTTTGATAAGCATAGTTTGGAAACAAATGAGTATTAATTAAATTGACAAGTAATCTTAAAAGGATGCCGATCAAATTAACTCAAACTTCATATTTTTCTTCTTCCTCCAAAATTTCAAATAAAATTGAAAAATTAGCAACATAGTTCTCAGTTTAAAAATTCTATACTTTAAATTCAATACTTTAGTTTTAAAAAAAAATTCTTTAAGAGCTACTGAATATTTTACAATTGCTCTATTCAAAAACACAGGAAAATCTGAACAAATTGATGTCCAATTTGAGAACAACTCATCCACATTTTGTGCGCTGCATTATCCCCAATGAAACTAAAACTCCAGGTAATTTACAAGAATCTCTTGTCTGGATTTCCAGAAAAGCTTCAGGGGAGGATCAGAAAAAAGCTGCCATTTTTCTTTGCTTTGGTCTTACACAGGTGCAATGGATCATAAGCTTGTTCTACACCAGCTGAGATGCAATGGAGTGCTTGAAGGCATTCGAATCTGCAGGAAGGGATTCCCAAACAGAATCGTATACGGAGATTTTAAGCAAAGGTCTGTCAACCCAATTTCTAGTGAACATGCCAGCTTGCATGCTAGATTCTTGTTAGGTAAATATTATCTAAAGCAGGGCCAGATGTAGGACGCTGGCCACGTCCATGCCCAGTTTAGCAAAGGGGAAAAGGTCCCAATATGTCACATGACAACACCATGACGATGCGAGTTTGACACTCCTGATCTAAAGCAATAGTGATGCCCTACTATAGTGATGCTCATGCTATATATTATAACTTTGATTCAGTGAGGTATGCAAAGAAAAATATACATCTGTGTGCTGCATTACATAGCTACCTTTTTCCTCAGAAATTTTCCTAGGGTGAGTTTTGCTACCAAAAAAACAAACAAAAATTAACAAAAAAACGTTCTTCTGTAAATTAATTATATCCTGGCACATTTATAGTGCTAAGATAAAATCAGATTTTATTATTTTATTTTTTTAATGGACAAGGATGTTTGTAAATCACAGTTTTATGCTTGCACATCATGCTAAATGACAATCAAGCTTGCTCAGTTTTATGTTTGTACCACCTTTTGTGAACAGTTTTGAAATCAATGAGACAGTATTAAAAGATTGCCAGTGAATCAGAGCCTGTCTCTTTGCCACTGATTCTAACACCAAAGGGATTTTTTTCTTTTATGTTTAAATGGGCAGATATCGTGTATTGAATGCTAGTGCCATCCCAGAGGGCCAGTTTATGGACAGCAAGAAAGCCTGTGAGAAACTGCTGGGCTCCATTGATATCGATCACACTCAGTACAAATTTGGGCATACCAAAGTAAGCACTTTTCTGAGCTGAGTGCAGTGGTGGGATTCAAAAATTTTTATTATTGATTCTGTGGGCATGGCTTGGCTTGGTGGGTGTGGCTTGGTGGACATGGCAAGGGAAGGATACTGCAAAATCTTCATTCCCACCCCACTCCAGGGGGAAGGTTACTGCAAAATCCCCATTCCCTCCCCATCCCACTAACCTGCTTTCCATCTCCATTCTCCTGTGTAGGGCAACAAAAGAAGACCCAGCCAATCAACTGGGACTCGGGAGGCAGAGAATAGATTGAGGCAGGGACAGTCAGAGGTGGTATTTGCCAGTTCTCTGAACTACTCAAAATGTCCGCTACCGGTTCTCCAGAACTGGTCAGAACCTGCTGAATACCACCTCTGGCTTGCTGTATGTCAGCTTACCTTTTTTAAAAAAAATTCTTTTTTCGTCCAGGTGTTTTTCAAGGCTGGTTTGCTGGGCCTTCTGGAAGAGATGAGAGATGACCGCCTCGCTTTACTCATTACCCGCACACAGGCTGTGTGTAGGGGGTATCTCATGAGAGTGGAATACCAAAAAATGGTGGCAAGGAGGTAGAGTACATTTCTCTTCTGCAGGACTTCTTCATGTAATCCTCGACTGACAACTATTCATTTAATAAACAAAGTTACCATGGCCCTGAAAAGAGTGACTTGGGACCGTTTTTCACCCTTATGACCATTGCAGCATCCCCTTGGTTACATGATCAAAATTCCAATGCTTGGCAAGTGGCTCATATTTATGAAGGTTGCAGTACCTCCGAGTCCAGGTGATCTCCTTTTGCAACCTTCTGACAAGCAAAGTCAACAGGGAAGCCAGATTCATTTAACAACCATGTTACTAGCTTGACAACTGCAGGGATTCACTCAGCAAATGTGGCAAGAAAGGTTGTATAATGGGCAAAGCTCACTTAACAACTTTCTCGCTTAGCAACCAAAATTTTAGACTCTATTGTGGTCGTAAATTGAGGATTACCTGAAATTAGATCCTCATCCATATTTCTTCCAAGGAAACTTTTCAAACTTTCCTGGACTATGGTTGACTTTACAATATCACAATATACCATGAGTAACTATGGTGTCTATATAAAAGCCATGATTTGTCAAGTTTACATAACAAGTAAACCATAGAGAAATATCTGAGGGAGTGGATATGGAACCTTAAAGTGTATGGCACCAGAAAGTATGTCCTTATATGGAAAGGGTCCTCCAATGTAAAGGAAAGGATTTTTTTTTTTTGCTTATTTGCTTTCCAATACTCCAAAGCTGTTATTTTTTATCCAGTAATAACTATTTTATAATATAGCATCTATCTGTTGCACTCTTGGAACAGTTGAGAAAAACAGGTAATTATTGACTTACCACCACAATTGAGTCCAAAATTTCTATTGTTAAAGTGATACATTTGTTAAGTGAATCACTGCAGTTGATAACGCAGTTGTTAAATGAATGAGTAACCCAGTTGTTAAATGAATCTGGCTTCCCCATTGATTTTGCTTGTCTGAAGGTCACAAAAAGTGGTCACATGACCTTGGGACACAGCAAAGCTCATAAATACGAGCCAGTTGCCAACCATCTGAATTTTGATAACATGATCATAAGAAGGATGCAAAGATGGTAACTGTGAAAAATGGTCATAAGTCACTTTTTTTAATGTTGTTATAACTTTGAACTGTCACTAAATGAGCTGATGTAAGTCTAGGACTACCTGTACTTGGAAAATCCTCACTGAATAATGCCAGTAAATGAGAGCTGTGTTAGTCTATGATGCCAAAAATCAAAAGGAATCTAGTGGCACCTTTTCCATTAACACATTTTATTAAAAGACATAGTTTTTGAGCTGCTACTCCCTTCATCAGATGTTTGGAGTCTGGTTGAAACTTGAGAGCTTTACAGTCAGGCAATTCAACACAGAACAAATGAATTTATATATTAGTTTTGTACTGCAGATTTTATAGGTTTCTGGAGTGTTCAGAAATACTAACTTCATCTTGGCTTCAGCAGCCATCTTGTTGCCTTTTAACACCATTTCTTGTAAAAAGAAATGGAAAAGATGCTAAATACCTGTTCCCATTGACTATTTCTAAGACACATATTTTATTATTCTTTTAACTTTTAATTTTATCTTTTTTATTTCCCAGTTCAGTTTGCAGTCTTTGGCTTTCCTGATACTCTTCCATCAAGTAATAGCCAGGCTAAAACTCTTTAGCTTTGTAGCCCAGATAAGATCTTCATGTAAAAATTTTCAACTCTTTCTTGCCTCAACTGCCAGTTTTCTGCATTTAAATTTCCAACTTCAGCAAAATGCTTGGAGAAGATTCAAACTATGGGATTGGGAGATTGATGGTTTCATAATATAAGTCCAAGGCCTTACTTAGTAAATCCTATTTTTATTAATCTACAATAAGTAACTTTGTGGAATGGTTTCATTACAGGGAAGCAATTTTCATGATTCAGTACAACATTCGCTCATTCATGAACGTCAAACATTGGCCTTGGATGAAGTTGTTCTTCAAGATTAAGCCACTGTTAAGGAGTGCAGAGGCAGAGAAAGAAATGGCCACCATGAAAGAAGAGTTTCAGAGAACTAAGGAAGAACTTGCTAAATCGGAAGCCAAAAGGAAAGAGCTGGAAGAAAAAATGGTGTCTTTGTTGCAAGAGAAAAATGACTTGCAGCTTCAAGTACAATCTGTAAGATTAGTTTGCTAATCTTTTCCATAATCAGCTTTAGAAAATGTGGTGTCCTAAGCAGATAATTACAGGCAAAGGCCCTATTTGAATTGGGGGGTTTTTTATGTGTTTGTCGGCAAAAAGTCAACTATAATGTTGACGACTGTATTTTTGTAAGCAGTGTACTTCACAGTATGGACAAAGACATTAAGGAAACCTGATCTCTCATTACCACCACTTCTGTATCCAACTTGGATAGGATACAGAACAGAGCCTTTCTTTCTAACTGTAGGCAGAGGAAGATTGACATCTCTCTCTCTCTCTCTCTCTCTCTCTCTCTCTCTCTCTCTCTCTCT
>BLBF01000033.1:1315541-1332207 GCA_015471245.1 Laticauda colubrina
CACACACACACACACACACACACCTAATTATTTTCCTGGCTATATTCTGGACCCAATCCATTTAGGGCTTTAATTCTTTCAGTTAAAATAAATTTTCAAGAGCAAAGGATGCAGGAAAGCTTAATAAAATTCCATGAACTAGCCCACTAGTTTTTCCACTGGATTGTAAATCAACTGTAGCTTCTGCAAATTAAAAAAAATAATAATCTCAAATTGAATATCTTCATCAATCTCTGATGAAGATAAATCTCTTGATAAATCTCCATCAATTTCTGATGGAGTATTCTAAGATACAGTTCATAATTAGCTCTTCTTAAATTAAATTAATATTTCATTTATAGCAAACTTATTATGTCTCCTCTGGATGACTGATCCCTCCTTGATCTCCTCTTGAATGGCCTTCCTTTCTCTATATATGATGCCTTTGAGCACTCATTCTTGTTTCATGCAAAAGAGAAAGCTATTCCATCACCTGCTTAGGAGGATTTGTTCACTCTACAACATTGCAGTAGCTATATAGGGTTCTTATATTAATTTTATCTTGTATTTACCTAGGACAATGAAACTACCCAAATAAAAATAGTGAAGTATTTTCATTTCTCATGATCCCAAATATCCCAAATATTTCTTTGGAAATCAAAGAGCAAGAAGGATTTAAAAGCATATCATTGCAGAATCCACAGTGGAATTATTATTCAAGTGTCGCCATTTGCTTCCCTCTGCTTTCCTGCTTCATTTTTTCCGAATTTCCTATTTATTTTTGTTAAGTAATTTCAGCATATTTTATCCAGTTTGAACCAATGTTCTTCTGCATTTGTTAGTGAAAAAACAACAACCCAGCACTGAATTTTGAAAGTATGGACAAAAATTATGTGGTTGTGGTGGTGAAGAACTGGACCACTGAAGATAAGAACTTGGTTTCTTTCAATATTAAATCTTTGGGGTTTACTTTAGAAATGGCAAAAGGCTAAGTGTGATGGACTGCTGGGCTTTATGTACATACAGTTGATGGTATTTGGCTTTTTTCCTTAAAAGTTGAGCCACTCCTCTTTTTAATGCTCTCTTTCCATCCTGTCTAATGATTCCAAAGCTTAATAATGTATTTGTTATTTGAAAACTAAAAATAACTTTAATATTATTTAAGCTGAGCCGTATATTAAATCTGAGTAAGTTAAAGTTGATAATTATTGATTAAAGGAAGGGCTATTTAAGAAAGTGGAAACATTATGAGCAATAATTAATAATTCTATCATTTCTTCAATAAGGAAAGTGAAAGTTTGGCAGATGCTGAAGAAAGATGTGATCAATTGATCAAGACTAAAATCCAGTTGGAGGCAAAGATCAAGGAACTGACTGAAAGAGCAGAAGACGAAGAGGAGCTGAATGCAGAACTGACTGCCAAGAAAAGGAAACTAGAGGATGAATGCTCTGAATTGAAGAAGGACATTGATGATCTTGAGCTAACACTGGCCAAGGTTGAAAAAGAAAAGCATGCCACTGAAAACAAGGTAATATCATTTAATTTGAATTTCTGTCCATATTTGCTGGTGAAAACCTCCAGGTGATTTGGTCAGTGTAATAGTGAATGCTTCCTGGGGTGAAGAAAGGTTATGGTCTTCTTTGAAGGAGACAAAGATAAGATTCTTGCATCAATCAATAACAAACGGAGTAATTACCAACGATCTCCAATCTCTTGTTTGGGGAACATTATAGAGGAAAAAGATGGATTGAAAGTGCATAGAGATTTGGAAGAATTTGATCTTTTTGAAACAGATTTTACCTGTAATATTGAGACTGCAATGGTGGTGCTTATAAAAGACTTTTAGTGAAACTGGAGTAAGGTATGTGATTTTTGTGGTGCATTAACTCTGAACATTGGGAGACGGAAGCACCATGTAGTGTTGAGAGAGGTAGAACTCAAAATGCCTCAAGAATGGAGTGCCATAAGATTTTTTAAATTTACATGAAACCTTTGGAAGAGGTCATAAAGTGACACAGGGATATATATCAAAACTTATGCTGATGATATCTATATAGAAGGCCCTTCTTTTCATCATTCATGTCTTAATCACCTTTACATGGGCTGCCCTTGAAGACCACTCAAAAGCTCAAATCAGTAAAAAAAAAAAAAAGAGAGCATTTTGACTACCAATAAGCATTTTTCAATTTGCCTATGTGACAGAAATGCTTTGAAAGCTGCATTGTCTATCAGTTGGCTTCTAGGTGTTATTCAAAATAACACTGTCAGCTTAAGGCCTTGTGTGGCTGAAGACCTGGATATTTCAGGCCCCCTCCTCTCCCGATTTTTTTTGCCTATTCAGTAAGATTGTGTAGAAGGAACTCATCTCACTTCCTTACCAATTTCCACCTTCAGAGGCAGGTCTTTTCAACTGCTTTGAAACAGCCTCTCCCATGAGATTCAGATTATGAATTACACTGCTTTAGAACGCTCATCAAAAGAGAATCTTACTTCCAGAATTTTGGTAAATTGTTCCTTCTTATAATTTTGGAGTTTATGAAATGGAATTATTATCTTTATCTCCTCAGCTCCCCTGTGTTTTGTATTATATTATTATCAATACTGCATTTTAACTTTATTTATGAAAATGTAAATCAACAGAGCTGACACTGATTGAAGCAGCATAGGATGCCAGTGAATAAATATATATTGCTTGAAAAGATAGATAATGGCTGTATATTGTTGATGAATGTAAGGAATTAGATTCATTGGAAAACTCGTGATTCTAAATAATTATTTATTGCATATGAAATCATTACCAGGTTTTCAAATCATCAGCTAGGTTTTGCTGTTTTCTGTAGGTGAAAAATCTAACAGAAGAAATGGCAGTTTTGGATGAAACCATTGTGAAATTAACTAAAGAGAAGAAAGCCCTCCAAGAAGCTCATCAGCAAGCTCTCGATGATCTACAGGCTGAGGAAGACAAAGTCAACAGCCTCACAAAAGCTAAAGCAAAATTGGAACAACAAGTTGATGATGTGAGATATTTTTCACTGTGGGCTATCCCAAAATAATGGAACGTTGAACCAATGCAATCAAACATTGAGTTGTGGCGCTTCAGGTGTCATGCATTCTTATTTTAATTTGGGGAATAAACTCATGTTCAGAATATTTCATGTTCAGAATAGAATAGAATATTAAAACCTTAAAAGCTCTGAATTACTGTGAAATCTAATCATCTGCACAACAATGAGAAGACTCCCCCATGTTTCCATTAACTAGGTGAGAACAGAGAAGAAGAATCCTTTTTCTTTATAGCCCAATGTACAGTGAATATATATATACTGGGAATATACATTAGTGAGAGAATACAATAAGGAAAACATCCATATCTTTGCTGAAAATGTCCATTCCTGGTAGGGGAGTGCATATCAGAGAATATATCACAAGGAAAACATATAAATTGCCCATATGTGAATCCGAAACTAATATTACATTTCTGTTGCAGCTGGAAGGCTCTTTGGAACAAGAAAAGAAAATCCGCATGGATCTTGAAAGAGCCAAGAGAAAATTAGAAGGGGACTTGAAACTAGCTCAAGAATCTATTATGGATCTAGAAAATGATAAACTGCAATTAGAAGAAAAGCTGAAAAAGTATGTCATGTGTATACTGTAGCTAAACATTAAACTATCATTATAGGATTATTTTAATTAACTCCTCTCTTTGCTATGTTTACAGAAAAGATTTTGAATACAGTCAACTACAAAGCAAAAATGAGGATGAGCAAACTTTGAGTATTCAGCTACAAAAGAAAATCAAGGAACTACAGGCATGAATTGTTTCCATTGTATTTATATTTTTGTTCCAGGTTATTGTGATTTAGTAGCCACAATATATAGAATATTTGGTTTCAATCTGTTTAATCTTTCTTTAGAGGTGGGGACAATAATAATTGTAATGTCCTTGGGAAGAAATTGTTTCATGGATAAAAGTGCCAATTCCAGTCTAAATATCTGGCTGACTGTGAAACCATAATAATAATAAGATCATCACCAGTCAATTACAAAAGTCAGTTTTACTTGGAATATTTTAAACATCCTGAGATGATATGTTTAATCTCACCAAACTACACCTATCTATTCCAGTCCTTTTGAAGTATTCAATAGGTGATAAAAATGCTAAAGCCAGTCTATATCTGAGTGATTACAAAGCCAGTCTATATCTGAGTGACAAACCGTAATAGAATTGTCTTCATTATTTTAAACTTGAAATTTTTACTAAGTAAACACCTTAAAGCTAAAGTTAATGGTATCTATTTGTTCCAGAGGCTTATCTTTTCAACAAGCAGCTTATGCTAAAATTAATGCAATACAGTAAAATTTAATTATGTACCTCTGAAACAACTCTCCCATATCACAGCCTTTCATCTTTTTAAATCCAATCCTTATCATTAGATCTCTTCATATATATGCCCCGTCAAAATGTTCTGTCCATATTTTCCATTATTTCTCTCACCCTCTGATGTCAGAAAGGATACTGTTCTTTCCCACCATTATAGATGTTAGCTTTACTTTTTTCATCCTGGTACCCTTGTACTACTTCTGACTTTTTTTTTCTCCAAAAAGTCTTAGTTAAACTGTTTAACTAAGAACTACTTAATACTGCTGCACATTTTTTGTAGGCCTCCCCCTATTGCCTATCTCTGCTCTTTTTCTAGATTGAGAATTCCTTTATGTTACTGCTCTTTTTTTTGCTTATAAAACTCTTAAATAATTTTCTCCATTGA
Source organism: Laticauda colubrina (assembly GCA_015471245.1). Classification (NCBI taxonomy): domain Eukaryota; kingdom Metazoa; phylum Chordata; class Lepidosauria; order Squamata; family Elapidae; genus Laticauda; species Laticauda colubrina. Next base: position 1,320,288 of record BLBF01000033.1, read on the forward strand.
TGATTCTGCCCTGAATAACTTCCACCATTGCTACTCTTAACTAGCAGAGCTTTTCCCCCTACAGGCTCGTATAGAAGAGCTGGAAGAAGAGATTGAGTCCGAAAGAGCAACACGAGCAAAGGCAGAGAAGCAGAGGGCTGATTTGTCACGTGAACTGGAGGAAATCAGTGAGAGGCTTGAAGAAGCCGGAGGGGCCACCTCTGCCCAGATTGAACTCAATAAAAAACGGGAAATGGAATTCCAGAAAATGAGGCGGGATCTGGAGGAATCTGCCCTGCAGCATGAAGCTACTGTAGCAGCTCTTCGCAAAAAGCATGCGGATAGCACAGCCGAGCTCGGGGAACAAATCGATAATCTTCAACGTGTCAAGCAAAAGTTGGAGAAGGAGAAGAGTGAGTTTAAAATGGAAATTGATGACCTGGCCAGTAACCTGGAGTCTGTTTCCAAGTCTAAGGTATTTGAAAATAAAATCCATTAGTGATCCCAAAAAGTAGACTCTTGGTTATACACAGCTATGTAAATGTGGAGACATATATCTATAAGAAATCTTCTTAATTCTGTGTATTTCAGGCAAATCTAGAGAAAATGTGCCGCACATTAGAGGACCAGCTTAGTGAATTAAAGGCCAAATCTGAAGAAAACCAGAGATCAGTCAATGATCTAACCACTCAAAAAGCTCGTCTACAGGCTGAATCAGGTAAGAAAAACATTGAAAATGGGCCAAAATGCAAATAAAGGCTATTCCAAAAAATGTTTTCCCTGCCCCCATCAATTGATAGTAAGTGGAAGGCATTAAATTTACATATTCAGTGATAGACCTGAACTTCAGTTTATCTACAGTTTATGTTTACCTCAAGGCCTGAAACTGTAGAGACACTAATCCATGCAGCTGCACTAGGTGCATCAAAAATATTTTATTGTCCTAAGTGAAATGAAGCACTAGGAAAATCTGTGACAGTAGGCTTTCCAACATCCTAGATAGAAGAAGCCAGTGTCAAATAATTTTTTTTACAAACTCTTCATGGAGACTCATTGATGTCTCCATAAAGTAAAAAAAAAGTTGGATTGGACACAAAGGAGATTTTAATTGATATTATTTCCAGGATCAATACTGTAGTTATATTAAATATGTATTCTTCTTGCTTAAAAAAATAAAAATATTGAAAAATGTTCAAAGGTGAATTGTCACGTCAACTTGAGGAGAAGGAGAGCATAATATCACAGCTTTCCAGAAGCAAGCAAGCATTTACTCAGCAAATAGAAGAGCTGAAGAGGCAGCTAGAAGAAGAGACCAAGGTATTCATTCATAAGCAGAAAATGCTAAACAATATTTTTCATAAATTATGAAACATAACAGCGCTATCAACACTTGAGTCATGTTTGGCAACAAGCACTCTATCTTCCAATGTACAATTTTGTCATGATGAGTTATTGATAAGAGTTTATTTAACAGAATTGATGTGACCCCTTAGTGGAAACCTCATCATGTATCATAATTGAATCAAACACTTGACATGCTTACAGTTCAGAGACTCAGCTCCTCACATGTTCATCTTCCTAAAGTCTCGTAGAAATCAGAGGATATTATTTTTTATTGGACATGAATAGTTCAATTCTGAACTCCTCCTTAACTTGTCAAGTATGATTTCAGTACTTCAAAATACCAAGAGCCTTTTTGATTTAATCTGCCCAATTATAAATAAATTGCTGAATTAAAATATTAACTTAAGCTCATCATGATAATATCTTCCATTGCTTGTGGATATCTTTCACAACAGGGAGCCCACATTTTAAAGAAAGGAAGCTAATTTTCTTGTAAACTACATGATTACAAGAAATTCCAAAGACTTGTTTGTGTATGAAGTTTATAGCGTGCCTACAGTGAATACTGTACATGTTATAATCTCTGTTCAGAAATTTCATGGTGTACTGCTAATTCTTAGGCAAAGAATGCATTGGCTCATGCTTTACAATCTGCTCGGCATGACTGTGACTTGCTCCGAGAACAATATGAAGAAGAACAAGAAGCCAAGAGTGAGCTCCAGCGTGCCCTGTCCAAAGCCAATGGAGAAGTTGCTCAGTGGAGAACCAAGTATGAAACAGATGCTATTCAACGCACAGAGGAGCTAGAAGAGGCGAAGTAAGTGGGAAGTGAGAAAAAGTGACAAACTAATACAATTTTTACATACTAGCTTTCTAACTTTTATGCACTCAAATTATCAATTTGTGTAAACATTCCAACAAAAATTGGTAGTTCTTATTACATGCAAGGATGTTCATAATCTTCCATATAAATATCAACGTAAGAGAACCTTTCAGCAACTCTAAAAAAAAGAAAAGGCTGCTGGTTTGTGGTCCACAGTTTGTATTTTTTTTATTTTTGTTTCTTAATATATTTGAAAGAGTGTGTTTTTCTGAGAACTATATGAATGTCTTAGAAACTGATTAAACTAAAACTAATGCATTGGAATATATTCAGTCTTATGTTAGGCTAGGGTTTCTTTTGCTCATTAAAAAAAAAGCTCAATGCCTGATTGACACCAGACTTATACCAAACTATAAAGATGATTTAGAAACTGTAACCTATTTCCAACTAAAAAACAATACAAATGATATGACACAAACAATTAACTTAGTGTAATATGTAACTCCAGCTACTGTATTTAACTTTGCTATTCGAGTGGTTTACTAAACACAAAATTCTCCAAGCATACAGTAATGTGTTAAGCGATACTCTACTACAAGGGTCACCAACCTTTTGGACCTCAGGGACCACCAAACTCATAATTTTCAATCCCACAGATCAGAGACCCTAGGGAAAATCCCCAAAAAAGTCTGCAGGAAAATTCCCCACCCCGTTTTCCTATGGATCGATTGTTCTTTATTTGGGATCATAGGATACCGTCTCCAGCTCCATTCTCGGGGGTGGGGGGGAAGACTTTTTGTCTCCCCCAAACTCCTCCAGAAAGGAGCCTTTATGAGACTTGTCATGCTGGTGCAGCCTCTTGGAGCAGGATACCTTGTAGGGTCCCAAAGACTTGTTTCTGGTGGAGTTTGGGGGAGAGAAAGAAAGGCTTTTGCTGTTTTCTTTGTGTGCAGCCAAAAGCAGAAGAAGAAAAAAGTGGAAAGAAGCAGCCCGGTGGCCAGGCCAGGCCAGGCACATGGGCCAAGTGGGGCAAGTTCCCCCCTCTACCCTTTCCCCTCTCCCCTCACTACATCATGTTGTTCACAATGCAAGTGACATAAATCTTATGTTCCTGTGGGCCATGTCGGCGGTGCAGCCTTGTATTCCCACACAGCCTGGATTAATTGCCTTGGGGGGGGTGCTTTGGGAGTGACATTTCTCTGCAGACCACCAAAATTTTCTCACGGACCATCACTGGTCCCCGGCCCACTCGTTGGCGACCACTGCTCTAGTGGACTAAGCTGATTCATAGAGAATCTATATACCTGATGGAACATCATTATCTCAATCTGACTTCTTTCAGGAAAAAACTTGCTCAGCGACTCCAAGAAGCTGAGGAGCAAGTTGAAGCTGTGAACTCCAAATGTGCTTCATTGGAGAAAACAAAGCAGAGACTGCTTTGTGAAGTGGAAGACCTAATGGTGGATGTTGAAAGAGCAAATGCACAGGCAGCTGCTCTAGACAAAAAACAAAGAAATTTTGACAAGGTATAGTTTGAAGTATTACAATTTTTAAAAGTCTATCGGCACCAACGGTGGGACTAGATTTGAGGAATAGAAACATGCTGTGGAAATATAGAATGTGGGTTTTGTAAGCCTGAATTTAGAATTTAAATTATACAGTAGTGTAAACTTAGTATCATTCTAATATCTTCTTTCTGTGCACTAACCCTAGCCAGGGTTATTATTTAATCATCAGTGTTTTTTATTAGTTTCACCTGAACCTTCTTAGCTTAATTAATATACCGATAACTGACCATACTATGGGACACACAAATCATATCTTGAATTGTTTAGGGTTGAAAGATGTTCGCTGCCACTGTAAGATCAGCAGGGTTAAGAAAGTGATGTGTGGGTAGAAACACTATTGAAATGCTGGACCAATTTAGCAAAGGCAAAATCAGCACTATAGTAACTGATTCAAATGTATTGGATGTTAAGATTTTGGCAGAATGGAAGACCAAATATGAAGAGAGCCAGTCAGAACTGGAAAGTTCCTTAAAGGAAGCTCGTTCCTTGAGTACTGAACTTTTCAAAATGAAAAATGCATATGAAGAAACATTAGATCAACTGGAGACAATGAAGAGAGAAAACAAGAATTTGCAGCGTAAGTAGCATATCTTGGCATTTTAATGTTTGTTCTATGATCACAGGCAGATTGCTCTTCTTTTATTCTTTTAATCAATTATTTGTATGCTTTAATATTTTGCAGAAGAAATTGCTGATCTCACAGAACAAATTGCTCAAAATGGCAAGTTTATCCATGAACTTGAGAAAGCCAAAAAACAGATAGAGGTAGAGAAATCTGAGATGCAGATGGCTTTGGAGGAAGCAGAGGTAAGAAGTTAAAAATAGATTTTTTTTAAAAAAAGTTGTTAATTACACTTTTATAAGTGTCTTTCTGAGTAAGCACTGAAAATGCGAATTCACAGCAGTTAATTAAATCTGTGTTGCATACCCATTCATTTACAAAAACTTCCATTTTGATGCTAGCTCATTTTAAAATGTTCCTCTCAAAAGAGTCACAATCGTTTTAAGTTTCTCAAACCCAGCATTCATATGAATTTATTTATTTATTTTATTTATTTATTTATAGGCAGCTCTTGAACATGAGGAGGCCAAAATTCTTCGCATTCAGCTTGAGTTGACCCAGGTTAAATCTGAGATTGATAGGAAGATTGCAGAGAAAGATGAAGAAATTGATCAGATGAAGAGGAATCACCAAAGAACAGTGGAAACCATGCAAAATGCCTTGGATGCAGAAATCCGGAGTAGGAATGAGGCCATAAGGATTAAGAAGAAGATGGAAGGTGATCTAAATGAAATGGAAATTCAGCTGAGTCATGCAAATCGCCTTGCAACTGAGACACAGAAACATCTGAGGAATGTTCAAGGACAGCTCAAAGTACTTTCCATCAATTAATTTTTATATAAATAATAAAAATTGTTAGCCCAAGGGTCACCCCTACTAAATAATAATCTTGTTTGAAATTAGGACACACAGCTACATTTGGATGATGCCCTCCGAGGCCAAGAAGATCTAAAAGAGCAATTGGCCATGGTTGAACGCAGAGCTAATCTGATGCAGGCAGAGATTGAGGAACTCCGGGCATCTCTGGAACAGACAGAGAGAGGAAGGAAGATTGCTGAACAAGAGCTTATTGATGTTACTGAGCGGGTGCAGCTTTTGCATACACAGGTGTGGATGATGTCATGATAGTATTACAATTGTCTCGCAAAATCTTGTCTATCATGAAGTGTCCAACATTGGCCAACAAAATGCTCAAAAGCATAGCATGATGATGGATATAGCTATTCTGTTGTTTATTGCAGCTTCTCACATCAAGAAATACTGGTTTTAAATTTGGAAGGAATAGCTTTAATCATTACTAAGAATTTTTGCAAAAATATTCAGATACATTTTCACTCTCTCTTCTTTAGAACACTAGTCTCATTAACACAAAGAAGAAGCTGGAAGTTGATATTTCTCAGCTTCAAGGTGAAGTGGAAGATGCCATCAAAGAGGCCAGAAATGCAGAGGAAAAGGCAAAGAAGGCCATCACAGATGTAAGTCTTAGATTATGTACTTCCCACCTACTACATTTTTACTACAGGCAATGCAATTTTCTCAAATCAGATAACCCTGCTTTTCAAAGCTTATTCTAGAAAAAAAATGAGACTTTTGCAGATAGCTTAGGAATTCATTATTAATGTAAGTAATCTTGTACAGAGATCTAGTGGGAAGTCCAAATTGTGTAGCACAACTTTGTTTGGTTGTTTGTTTACAGGATTTATTGGCCACTCCAATTGATTTACATGTCCTAAAATCCATAACTTGGGTAAAACCAGAAATGATGAATAGACAAAATCAAGTTAACATTAGCAATTACATAATCAAAGCAAGAGTAAGAATCATAATACTATAGCTATATATCAGTCAGTAATCTAAACATTTGAAGCCAAGATTCAAAGCCCCTAAATTCAGTGAGAATAATAATAATTTAACAAGTGGGTTTATTTATTTATTTGTTGAATTTATATTGCCACCTATTCACCCATGGCGACTCGAGGTGCATGACAGAATGTAAAACCATGTTTAAAAAACAACAACAATAAAAACTAACAAAAAGAATCAAATAAATTAATAAAGTACAATAGAACAAAATCTCGAATAAATAAATAAAAAATCACCACCAAACTCCCATCCCCCACCCCGATGACAGCAGGGTTATGGGATGCTCATTCCTAATTCTCAAGCTGACCTCTTCTTCTTTATTTTACATGCACTGACTTTGACTACTTGTTGATCTGAATCTACTGCTTGTGTTTTAAGGCGGCCATGATGGCAGAGGAACTGAAGAAAGAGCAAGACACAAGTGCCCACCTGGAAAGAATGAAGAAGAACCTGGATCAGACAGTGAAGGATCTCCAGCTTCGTCTGGATGAGGCAGAACAACTTGCCCTGAAAGGGGGAAAGAAACTGATTCAGAAAATGGAGGCCAGGGTAAACACTGGGGATCAGAGCTGTGGTAATTATCAGCTATCCAATCTTCAGGGACTCTGCAATTAGATGTTCAAATTGTATCATTTCAACTCTAGATCCGAGAGCTAGAGTCTGAATTTGAGGGAGAACAGAAGCGAGCTACGGAAGCCATCAAAGGTATCCGCAAATATGAACGGCGAGTCAAAGAATTGACTTTCCAGGTAAGAGGAAAAGGAAGCAGTTAGTTCACAGCAATTTTTTTTCCTTTCAATATGCTAAGATTTTATCACATTTCTAGGGTGAGGAGGACAGGAAGAATGTGATCAGACTACAAGATTTAGTGGATAAACTTCAGTTGAAAGTGAAATCCTACAAGAGACAAGCAGAGGAGGCTGTAAGTTATTTTAGACTTTTTTGGGGCCTTAACAACACCAGCATCAGGTTCTCAAAATTGAAATTCCTACATTGCCTTTTCAAGCTGATATGGTTTTGAGAGAGCATGTTTTTGTGTAATTCTTGTCTGGCTACAGGATGAACAGGCCAACGTTCACCTCTCCAAATTCAGAAAAACACAACATGAATTAGAAGAGGCTGAGGAAAGAGCTGATATTGCTGAGTCTCAGGTCAATAAGCTCCGAGCAAAATCCAGAGAAATTTCTACCACAAAGGTAAATACTTCTTTTGTCCAGGACTCAGCCTTTTCTACACAAAGGATGAAGTGGCATTACAGCAAGGAATGAAAGGAATCGGAGTTTTCCTTAGGAAGATCAAGGACTGTTTTCACTATAAAATGTATATACTACTAAAACTCTTGTTGCCACGATCTTTAACAGGGTGAAATGGTGCATCGTGGGCAACACTTTTTGAAGCAAGATAATTCATATGGGTTAATTTATAGAATGTGTCCAAAAATCTAGGAAATTGAGGAATTTAATTCCTATGAGGAAATTAAATTTTTGGAAGTTGTTTTTCCTTCACTGCTTCTGCCTGTTGCTGGGCTGATGCTATAATCACATGGTTTTCATTTTCAACATTCTGTGACAATATCTCCAACAACTTTACAATCCACTGAAAATCCCTCACCCAACAACAGACACCTGCCTGCTGAAAAGGGAAGGAAGAAAGGAAAGATGGAGGGAAGACAGAGAGGAAGGAACCCTGCACACTACACCAGCCCATGATTTGGGGTACTTTGTGCTCCCCCAATGTGTGCCAGCCCCCATGCAGCTTCCTTGACCTGTGCAACACCTCTTCTGTGCCCCCATGCATCTTCCTAACACACACACACACACACACACACACACACACACACACACACACACAGACACACACACACCTTCCTTGACTCACCAGGAACCAGTTCCCAAGTATTCATAATATCTGCCTTTTGATGCAGAAGATTGTCTCAGCACAGCTTTCTATGAAAACTAACATTCATAATATTTGAAATAAAAATTAGAAGCTCATGAGGCAATAAAGCTTCCAATCCATACTACACCTTAAAGAGAAGAAGATTCAGTGTAAGAAAGACAAAGATCGGAACAGGGAGTTCCTATTGTGTCTAATTTCCAGGCATTGAATTTTCTAATAATAAGATAGGTAAGAGACAGCCATGGACTCAGAGTGTGACAACCATCTTGATTTCACTTCACCAAATTTAGCTTCATCTGGCTAATTTGGTAGATGGATCTGCTAATAAATAAGATATTTTCCTCATTGGGTTCCCCCTGAAAAGTAACTAATAAAGCTAGTACTAAGCTGAAGAACTACCGGTGGTATCCCAAAGGTGCTTTTTTCAAGAGGCAATTGGATTTTCTGGTTTTTCTTTGAAGGCATTTCACTTCTCATTCAATAAGTTTCTTCAGCTTTGACTGGATGGTGGGGAATGGCAGGATTTGTACTCCTTGCACACAGCTCGTCATTTGCATTATTTTAGAGATCTATGTTAAAATTGAACAACCCTCTCTCAACACAGGGGGAGGGATATGGTATCATCTATCTCCGGTCTTTAACTCACTCCTTTCAACAGTCCTAAGAAGACTCCACACCCATTTGCACTACTCAGGTGACCCTGAGGACACAGATAAACAACCTCCAAGAGGCCTTAATGAGTCTCTAACAGAATGCAAATGAGCAGCTGTCTGCAAGGAATATTTATCCTTCCATTCCCCATCATCCAGTCAGAGCTGAAGAAGCTCCTTGGATGAGAAGTGAAACATCTTCAAACAAAAACAAAGTACAGTTGCCTCTTGAAAAAGCACCTTCGGGACAACCATGGCCTGGATGACTGAGAAGTTTCATGGATGGTATGTAAGACATTGGTAACAAAATGTCAAAAAATTGCTCTTGACCTTTCTGAGCAGAGGCCTGGGCAGTTTTACACACCATCATTGTTATACCTTCCCTCAAAGGTGTATCTGGCAGGCCATTAAATCTAGCCAAGAAAATCACTGTCTTACATAGAAAAGAAATACGAGTGAGCATAGTTGGTTGGAGGAGAAAGGCCTTTCATACAAATCATCCTAAGAGAAATAGGGGTATAAATGTCAACTCTTTCTGAAAGTTAGCAGAATTTAATTTAATTTCAGCTAATAACTTCTTCTCATCTGTGCCTCAATAGTGCAGATCCAAGCAATCTCCAGGCATAAAAGAACATTAGATACACCCTAGGAGACATGCAGCACTGCTCTTATAGATTGAATTTGAGTTGCTTCAAGAGCAAGTAGATTTTTATAATATGCAAAGCTGCACTCTATAAAGGAAAAAGTTCGATACCTCAGCCTGAAGAATTTGACTCCAGCAGGGAGATAATTATTGCCTCTGCAGTATGCAATTTGTGTGATTGGATTGGTTCAGGCAGTCATGTTGGGCAGTCATGGTCTTGCTTGCTTCTTCCTTTGGGGTAGAAAATTGAATGATGATTCTAAGTTATTTGAAGTCCTTAGCTCGTTCAATATAAATCTTGCTTAGCTTCCCATGGTTACTACACCTTTTCCCAAACAAAACATTCTAATTTCTGGCTATACTGAGAACATTAAAGGCTTACTTGGCAAGCAGTTTGAAATGCTCCCCTGATTTATTTTAGCTCTTTGCTGGATAGATAAGCTTGTTAAAACCACAACTATGACAGCCATTCATACAAATATACTCAGGGGAGAAATCGTATGATAATGCCAGTCTAATCAAAGTACATGTTGTTCCACATTATCTCTCAGTGTACAAAAGCTGCAAAGTTATCCATGTAGAATTCCTCCTTTGGGCTGTACTGAGTACTGTCTGTTAGATAAGGTAACCCCAGAGGCAAAGTACATAGATGTAAGTCTCATTTCAGACCATATGCTGACTTTGCAACTGTGCATGGGTGAAAGCCAAGTGAAATCCCCAGGAAGGCAGAATGGAAGCCAGTCTTGCCAGTCTTATATGTGTGGCCTCGCTGCATGGAAGATATTTTACATAATCATGGCTTACAGAAGAGATCGAGGTTAAACTATACCACTTTTAATTCTTCAATATTTTCAGCTCACATGCAAGAGGGACAATGAAGCAAAGCATTGAGTCCTGTTTAGATCTTTTTTAAAAAAAAATTAGGATGAAATGGCACTAGATATATATACCACCTTTACCTGAACTGTTATCTCTCTTGGGGTAAGGGAGAGAAATTGCAGCATCCCTCTGTTTGCAGACTTGGAGGCACATAATTTTGCTTCTTTACATTGAGAAAACTTTCTATGAGGATAGATTTGACTTACTGTTGTTTGCAGAAAAATTGTAGCTGTAATGATATGTTGCTTTCATACTTAAAGTATATATGTAGATAAAATATATACGCATATAAAGTATACACATACCAACCTTGTTTTTTGTTTCTGGCAGGTTGTCATAGAAAGCCAAGAATGAATCCATTGCTGGACTGAAGATGGGAATGCATGCAAAATGCATATGTCTTCCTGATCTTTCTTGAAAAGTGTAGAAATCTTTTCTTAGCCAAACCAATAGAAAATAAATTCTGCTTTACTTAATAACTAAGTGATTTTTGTTTTCTTTTTGAATTTGGTGTAGCTTCTATTACTAATGGTTGACATCTGCCTTTGCATGACATATCAAGAGTTACACTTCAAATGTCAGTGGGGAATTCATTTATTTTATACATATCGTACATGTATAATGTTGTTTTCACTTCTTCTTATGTAACTGTTACCTTCCCTCAATATATAAGCCCAGGCTGCCTAATTGTACCTCTCCAGCAAAATCTCTCCTCCTCCTCACACTACAGTTTATTTGTTTACCTGTAAATGGAGTTACTGTAACCAGTGACACTGGTCTGAATGTTGAGAAGCTGATTTCAGCCTGAGGCTGATGAAGAAAAAAGCCTTGTAAAGGCAACAAATTAACACAAATGGATTAACAGCACAGAAGGAAAGGAGGAGTGGGATGAACATAGATGCTGCACTTTTTATTCAGAACAAATGAAAGAACGTTTCTTTCATTTCCCAAAGAAGAAATAAAAGCACAGCTTTGTTTGCTTATAGAGAGGCCTATCCATGTCATAATATTAGGAATTGTTAGGGGCTGGATTGGGAGCAATAGGTTGAAACTAAACCCTTGCAAGACCAAGTGGTTCTGGGTTTGGGGTTCGTTGGCTCAGGGAGAATTACTACCTTTGGTCTTGGATGGGGTGGCACTACCCCAAACAAACCCTGTGTGTAATTTAGGAGTTTTCCTGGACTCACGACTCCTGCTCAAAAAGTAGATGGTGGCCGTGGCCAGGTAGGCCTTTGTGCAATTGTGGGTTCTGCACCAGTTACACTCTTTCCTGGACCAATGGTCCCTACTCGCAGTCACTCGTGCCCTAGTCACTTCCTGTCTTGATTACTGCAACACATTCTACACGGGACTGCCCTTGAAGAGCATCTGGAAGCTTGAGTTGGTGCAAAATGCAGAAGCCTGCATGGTTTTGTGCAGAACCCGGTATGCACATGTGTCACCTCTCCTGCAGGAGCTGCATTAGTTGCCAATTTGCTTCCAGGTGCAATTCAAGTGCTGGTTGTCACATTTAAAGCCCTTCATGGCTTGTGACTGGGTTATCTGAGGGAACATCTCTTGCTAGTCACAAACAAAGTTTAGAACTCTGATTATATACATTGAACCCACACATCAACAAAGAGATTCAGTATAACTATTGATGTATGTGTGGCATTGTCTCTCTCACAATTTAGCCATTCCAAGAGGCAAAGAGAAAAATGACTTTTTCTT
>BLBF01000033.1:1342207-1354503 GCA_015471245.1 Laticauda colubrina
TGTGTGTGTGTGTGTGTGTGTGTCGGTGTGGGTGTGTGGGTGTGATTTGTGTGTTTTGTGTGTGGGTGTGTGTTTAAGGCAGAACATACACTGGGCTAGGGTGCCAAAGCTTAGGAGGTGTCAACATTGCTCTGCATCCGAATCATTCTAACAGTAGCAATTTTTGCATCATTAGGAGCTGTTGCTATCATTCAAGGTGGCTAGAGGTGCTTTGCACTGGCACCAGACCATGAACTAAAATTTGGATAGTACATTGCTTCATCTCTGGAATTACCTTCTTGGAAATCACTGTGAGAACCCTGCTCAGTTATTGTGGAACTGTGACGGCATGAGAAGAAAACATTTTTCTCAAGATGGGCCTCACTGCAGCTTTGGTTCTGAGTATAGAAAACCATGAGACAAGTACTGTAGCTGCTGAGCGGGTGAGTGAAACTTGACAAGGTTGTATTGCCTTACATAGAAAGGATATATGCCTGAGCCAGCAGGCTAACTATAGGCAGTCTTAGAGGTTTCTTGATATAGTTAATGTAGCCCTTAATAGACATGCAAGACATTCCACAGGAGGCTGCCTGCTGCTTGTTCAAATGAACCATGATGTTATAATACTATTGATAACATTGTTTTAAAAAGACAGAACCGATTCATATAAGCAACTATATGAACTTACCAATTGCCACAAATACTGCCCATTTGTAAAATATCCTGCTAATTTATGTCTACAAAATGTCTACGAATAGTTTCTTTGCTGTAAATCTGAAATAATTTGATGTAGATAGATAATTTTTTGCCCCTGACATGTTTCACCATGACTTATATAGACTTATCACTAGACTTAAGAATGTAGGTTAGAAGTAAGGTTGTCAATAACTATTACAGTAGGGAAGCTGAAAAGTATGATAGCATAACATTTAACAAATGAAAATATATAGTATATACAGTATACAGTGTACAATATAAATATACAGTATATAGACACAGAAATGGAGAATGCACTGAGTCTCTTAGTTAAGCCATTTTCATCTAAACTTAGCTGATTTTAATATATGTCTTTTCTTCAAGTCATCTTTGGCTCTCAGACACAATCCGAAGAAGTCTGTTTTTCCCTTGCAATATTTTCAGAAGTGATTTGATTACTTTCTGTGAGGGGTGGGAGAGAGAGAGGGGGGGGGGGGGGGGGGGGGGGGGGGGGGGGGGGGGGGGGAGAGAGAGAGAGAGAGAGAGAGAGACTGTAGTTACCCATGCAGCATTGTACTTAAGGCAAGATTAGAACTGACAGCTTCCTAGTTTCTAGCCTACTGTCTTTTAACTGGCATCAGTCTAATATTCCATTAATATAGCTAAGGTAATGGAGAAAATAATGGCCATGAGGCTACAGAAGATCTTACATAAAAATGAGGACTTTTTCAGTTTATATTTAAAGTTGGATTTAGGCATAGAGGTTGCCATGTGGGTTCTGATAATTGTACTATGTTGGAACCGGGAGAATCATTCTATTAATACTCCTGAAACTTTGTGTCTGTTAACATTCTTGTGAAAGAAGGCACATATAGATGCCCCAGAATAATGTTGCAGGATCTAATCTGAGTCGGTCACCATGACCAAAGATTTATTCATTTTGGATCCAAAGAGAACTTATCTCTCTCTCTAGAATAATTTAATATTTCTGTTTATATTGCTGCATCATCTCTATTTACAATCTGTTGGGATCCAGCAGTGATGCTGGACAGACAAGTATTATTGGTGGAAAGATGGCTTTTCATAAGATTTGTTTAGTAAACCAACTGCATGCCCATCTACAGGGCAAAAGGCCTGGCCTCTATGACTTATGTGCTGGTAAATCTAAAAGGTGGGTTACTGTAATGTGCAAAATGCATTTTTTGAGGAGCAGCCAATAAAGATGGCCTTGAAATTAGAATGACCCAGAATTTGGCAGCAAACACAGGGAGCAATATCTCCCGAAGGTCCCACAGTTAAAGAGCTTCACTGGTTTCTGGTTGTCTTCCAAATCTAATTTAAGGTGGTTGGGGCGAATTCTCTTTTTTCAGCCATCTCTAATTAGGCTGGTTATTGTAAAACAAAATAGAAAGTGAAGAGTATTTCTCTTTGCTTTTCCTCTCTGGCTTATTCCTCCCTTTCAAGCAATATATTTTGCAGTGCAAGAAATGTTCTGATTTGTTCCTGATTTTGTGTAAATGACTCCAGAAGCTTTGTCTGACAAATGGAGTAAATTATTTTAAATGTTAAATAAATATTTAAAATAAATTTGAATACATAAATATTTAAGTATTTAATTAATGGCAAATGTTTGTGTGTGTATATGTGTGTGTCACAATGATGACTCTATAAAATCTTGTTCTTTTGTAAAAAAAAGCCCAGAATCATTTTGGATAGTGAAATGGGTAGCATACACATTTAATTAATAAATAATACAAGAAAATAAAAAGGGAAAAGGGAAAGATAAAAATGAAACCCTAATTAGCTACTTCAGTACTTTTTTTCAAATAGGAAAAGTTGCTGTGTATAAAGACCTTGATGCAGAGAGAAGATAATTGATATCCTCACTGGATTTGATGAAACTATTCCCAGCTTTTACTATAAATGCTGCCACTGCGACAGATAGATTTGAGCTTGGAATAGGGCAATATGAACTAAATATTTGTTTCCATTTTTTTCAAAAAAGACCATCAAACATTTGAATCACAGTTGTATTTTTTAATTTTTGTATCTTCACTTTGGTGACATTTGGTTTTGTTGATGGAAACACAATCATTTAGGGCATATACTGTACATGAATGTGTTAGAGAGAAACTAAAGAGGGATTTGTGTTCAGTCTTATCTATCACCCAAAGTGCTGATGATGGATCTAGAATAATGATGGAGGGAAAACGTGGTAACAAGAGAAAGAGCCTAAGACTATATATTTAATCTATGGGCAATACTGTAAGAGGGAATTGAGTCAAATCACATAGTTACTCTAAATAAAAGCAAGCAAGATTGGGTTGTGCAATCTTGGAATGCAAGGGCAGCTGTTACCTGCCTGCTGGTGGAGCCACTTCTGAACAAAATTTGCTCACTGAGGTTATAAAGTAACTGCTGATCTTCTAGCCATATTTTTCCTAGTCATGTCTTTTTATTTTCTATATTCCTTCCAGTGTTTCCATTCTCTTTCCATTTCTTTAGGAGAAAACTACTCAATTCTCTGTTGAAGCTATAAGTGTCAAAACAGACTGTTCTCCATAGATTTCACAGGACACTTCTGGACAGAATTTCCAATAAAATAAATATTTGTTTCTATGAATAATCTATCACAGCCAACTGATATGTATGTATATGTGTAGGTAAAGAAGATTCTGAAGCAAGGGAACAAGGAAATCACACTTTTTCTATGGGCTTCCCCTGCCTTGAAACTTGCAAAGTACTTCCATTGAAGTTGCATAAGAAGCAACAAGAAAATCACTCTTTAATTCAGTAAAATCAAAAACATTTTATCACTCACTCTAGTTTGGATTCAAGAATTTGGGGAATAAATATTTACTGCTTTTCGTGGTTGACCCAAGTTCCTAAGGACAGAGGAATTTGCATATTTATCACCTGTGAAGCAAATCACTGACAATAGGGAGCTCTAGAGAGAATGAAGCATTGCTGGGTCTTATCACCACTTGTCTGTTTTCTGGTTTTCAGAGTATAGTAGTTTCCATTATGTTGAATAGTGCATATTAACATCTCTAGACATGGGATAGTGTCTAAGAATCTTAAATGGTGAAACAATAACAATAATTTAATGTTTAGAGGTGTCAATGTCATAAGATTAATATGCTGTATGAACTTGAACTGTACTATCTCTGAAATGAAAAAAAAAAAAGCTTTCATCTGATATGCAATAAATAGCTGTGAGAAAATCAAACCCAACAACCTCTGGTCATACTCCATCCAGCCTGGATCTTCTGACTGTAGTTGACCAATTTTAGCCAGTAGTTCCCAGCAACTTTTTCCATTTTAGGACTGCCTGCCTAATAGGTAACCTTGCTTTCAGTTCCTTTAGGAATTTGGATGCTTTTGTATCACAGCTGACAGCTTAGACTTGGAATCCCCAATGTAATGTCTGGACATAAAAATGTGAACACTGCTGTTTGACTTCTGATTTTCTTATGTTAAATTTTTATTTAATCTTTTAAAAAAGCTGCCAAACTATGAAGCAATAGGGAAGACAAGAAATATACTCATTATGGCCATCATGAGCTTTTTCTGTACATAATTCAAGACTTCCTATAATAATGCTATGCTTTTCATTGAGAACTGTCTCTACATAATTGATAAAAAATTGGGAAGCATAATAGGAATTTTCTGAAACATCACACAAATCTCTCATACAAAGACACATACTAGTTTCTGCTTCAAAAGTAGACATCTTTATAGGGGATTGCAGTAATTCAGTCCAGAAGCTTCCAAGACACAAATTGAAGTGTGTCCATCTGCCTTCGAATAGCAGGCACAGATACAGTAGACTACCTAGCAAACCTGCTAAAATGAATTACAGTAGACATAACTTTGAACTTGAAGGACAATTTATGAGTTCTAAAGTACAGTGAACCTGCAATTTGATGGACATTGGCTTGGCAGTTTGGAGATTTAATGGACAGGATCTGCTGACTGATAGGATTCCTGCCTCAGCTCTGGCCTATTTTTCAGTACAGTTCTACTATGTACTTTGCTACTTCTGGAAGCTGTTCTGCCTCTTAGATCAACCAAGTGAATCTAAGAGCCTGTATTTCTGGCTCTGGTGCTCCCAAACATGCTCCTCAGCATCTGTTTGGCTTCTTCTCTGTGCTGATTTTATTTTGCTTGACTGGTCACAGCTCATGCTGCTTTATGATCTTTGGCTGAGACCTGAATGCCTTTTTCGCATTTTTTGGTACAATTATCTGTGGGCTTGAAAAATGCTATTTCTCAATTAATGGAGTCTTGGCTTTTAAAAGATCTTCCTTCCACCCATTAGTTCCCATGGATCCATTAAACTGAAGGTTCACTGTACTCTGATTGACAGGAATGATCCTTGAGAGAAAGTGAGATTATTCTTGGCTCCTTTTATACTGTTTCTCTGCAATAGCTCCTTATACTGTGATCGGTTGTGTACTTTCTTTTATTCTGGAATTTTTCACTAGTGATTTATAGAATCTCTGCTGTTTCTATGTAATATAAGGCAATCTTTGTGATTTATTGTCATACTGATGACTGGGGTGGCAGTATAGGAAGATGATGTAAATCATAATAACTCTTCATAATGTTATGCTTTTCTGCTTTTTTGTTTGCTTGCAATATAGGCATATAGAGCACCTTTAAGTGTTTTATTGTGAATGAAAACACCATGTATCTCCACATCACTGAGGGAATAATGAGAGGATACATCCCATTTGCCTTGTTACTTCTCTACCTTTTCCCACAGTCTGATCCTTTATTCACTTGTCTTAATACACTGGTAGTTGTGAGCAACCAAGTAAGTATTAGAAAGCACTGTCCAAACTGGAGCAAAAATGATAGCGCCAAGAGGATTGACCGAAAGAAGGAAAAAAGACAAAAGCCAAGCAATAGCAATAGCACTTAGACTTATATATCGCTTTACAATGCTTCACAGCCCTCTCTAAGCAGTTTGCAGAGTCAGCATATTGCCCCCAACAATCTGGGTCCTCATTTTACTGATCTTGGAAGGATGGAAGGCTGAGTCAACCTTTTGGAAGCAGACGATACAAGCGGGTAGAATCTCCCCTTGCCACCAATCTAGGCCCAAATGGTTACGCTGCAATAACTACCCAGCAGCGCCAAAGTCTTTGCATTCCTCTTGTTCAATATGTGAATATCAACTAGTGAACATGATTCCTGAAGAATGCAACAAGCATCAAATTAGAAGGAAATTATAGCTAATTCCAAAAAAGATGAAATCACTACTAAAAAGCAAGCATGAAAGACAGGTGGATTAGAATTATTGGAAAGAGATATATAAGGGAGGTAGGCTGTTAAAATTGTTCCCAAAGTGGCCAGAAAGGATAAGTACCCTTTGAAAAATTGCCTGTCCCTTGCAGCCTTCTCTATCTCAACAAAAAATGGAAAAATATGTGTTTTAGATTTTACTCCTTTTGAAGTTCCTTGGTTTTTCAGTGAATTCTACTCATTTCGATGCCCCTGTGTCCTATGCTTATACCAACATATCTGTACAAAAAAAATAAGGGCTGAAATATTGGGTCATATCAGACATTGTATTACTTCAGTCTATCTTATTGTGACTATAATGCATCAAGTTTGGAAAGATATAATTTTTAGAACTCCTCCACTCCCAAGGACCATTGGTCTATGCAGAATAGATCATTTGTCTGGGTTATGTGAATAACTAGTAGACCAGACTAGGAAATTAATTTCATATGATTAGGTTCATATTGATTATAATAATAGAACCTTGCAAGGGCAATTGTGTGACACCTTCTCCTTCTTATAGTTGAGTGAATTAGGCAGGCACCTGCCCAAGTCATTTCTGGACATTCTAGTCTTAAAAAGTGCTTCAGCTCTTCTTGTCTAGGTAACTGCTCCTATATATCCACATCAAAATAATCTTACTCACTCTATACTTTATTTTAGCAGGGCCTGGGTATATGCCCTCAAACCTTTCCATGAAAGGAGATATTACTGAAATAATACCTGAACAATAATACCCATTTAGTTTACCTACTATTCTTTACTGATCAAGAGCAAAAGCCCATAAAGTTGGCAACCACACTGACTTTTGCTTGTCACTTGATTATTTTTCTATTCTCACTTTATATTAGAAATTGGCACATACTGTTTGAAATAGACTGAGCCAGAGGGAGGAGTAAAATGGGGAATTTGTCTGGAATCCCTACATGGGCACAACAGAGCAAAGTCTGACCATCTCCTCTGCTCCCCAATACTGTTGAACCTTATCTAATCTTACCCAAGTGCAGACCAGCAGAATCAGAAGATTCCTATATATAGGCTTGAGCAATAAAATAGCCAATTGAACTCTTCACATGTGGATCTGGTTGTTGTGCCCGACACATATGTGCCCTTTAAAATACAGCGATCTTCAACCTTTTTGGCTCAGTGAATGGTGATGGCAGTGGCAGTGGGGGAGAAGAGGGGGTGGTTTCGCATGCATGCCACTTTCACAAATACAGCTATATGCATGCATTTGCCCACCACTTCCATAGCCAGGTTTCCAAAGAACTGCAGCCCACTACTGGGCCACAGACCAGGAGTTGGGGACCCCTACTTTAATATATAGTCGAGCATGGAGAAAATGAACTTCATATGGCATCTTTTCTACATGGAGTATGGTTCCCCATTCACAAGCATATTAAAGTCTAAGAAGAATATCAAGAGAATCCTACATTGATTGGTTTCTGTTTTGAAGAATCTATTTTTTAAAAATATAAATAATTACCAAAGAAGCTGAAGCCAATGGAAAGAGAATAAATGATCCATCAAAATAATTTTCTATGTATATTAGTATAGTATATTAATACATAAACATTAATGAATGAATAAGCTCCACCAATTATTTAAACCCCAGACTATTTTTAATTAGCTACGATATACAGCTACCTACTTTTTACCACTAGAGGGACATCCAGTCCATGAGATGTCCATCTTATGCTTTTCTATGAGAGTTTTTGTCAATCCTCTGATCATCTTTCTTCAACCCTTGAATCTTAAATTCTTGCTTTTTCAACATAAAAACAAAACATTCTAAAAATTTAGAGATTAGCCAGATTTATTTCAATTTTTACAGTTAGCGGTAGCCTTTTGCTTTGCATTAAAAACTCATATGGAGTATAAAGTTACTTGACATTTTCTCAGTGTTGGATTATATTTTATATATGAAATATTATATTCATTATATGATATATTCTCATATTTCTTGACATTTTCTCAGTGTTGGATTATATTTATTCATTCATGTATTTATGTATTTATTTATTTTGCATCAATTTTACAAATAACTCAAGGCGGCAAACATATCAAACACAACTTCCTCCTCCTCTTTCCTCCACAACAGCAACACTGTGAAGTGGGTTGGGCTGAGAGAGAATGATTGGCCCAAAGTCTGCCCACTTGGCATTCATGGCTAATACAGGTCTTGACCTCATGGTTTCCAATTTTCTAGCCTGGTGCCTTAGCCACTAGACCAGGGGTGTCAAACTCAAAGCCCGTGGGCCGAATCCAGCTTTCAGGGTGCTTAGATCTGGCCTGTGGGGCCACCTTGGAAACAGCAAAGAATCAGCCTCGGTGCCTCTGCCAGCTAAAATGCAGCTTGGGAGGGCTGTTAAAAAAAATTACAGTAATTGATACAAGAAATGAGAATGATATATGTGGCTAAATTTGTTGGCCCCTGCTCTAGGTAAGGCATGTTCCTCTGCCTTTAATAGGAACAATTTTTTATTTCTATTATTTATTTATTCATTTACTTAAAAAAAAAATCATAGTCCATCCATCTTATCTCAAGATAACTCTGGGAAGCTTACAATCATAAAGGATAATAACTAGATAAATTAAAAATATGAAATAAGTTAATACTTATTTATGCTTTTAATTCAAAAAATCCAAACACTATGGCCCAATTAACAGAGTCTTATACATTGCCACTTAAAATATTTTACTGAATATGGTGATCCCAGTAAAATTCTGTTATTTAGTTAAACAGGTGGTAAAATGGTGCTGTTTAGAGTACTCAATTCAGGCAGAGAAGATTTGGATTCACCTTTTCACTCAACCATGAAGTTTGTGGGGTGATCTAGGGACAACTGCCCTTTCAGCCAGCCAGCTTCCAAGATGTAGCTGAACCATGTCTCCCCTAAGTTTCTTGAAGAAAGATTGAAGTAATAAAGTAATGATATATTCTACAAAGAGTTAAAAAGATCCTTTGGCTTTATTGACTGCTATGAACACTAGAGAAAAGGGAAATGTTTTAATTGGTTAAGCAATAATAACACTCATGAAATAGCAAAAAAACAACACTCATGAAATAGCAAAAAAACAACAACAACCAACCACTACTGTATATGCTTTGAACAGAAGGGAGTCTGTAAACACTGAATCGTGTTACAACAGTCATTTGGGAGGAAGGAGTGATAGATATATGATCTTTGGGGATGCTATGATAATTTTAATCTCTAAAATTCCCTGGCATGTAATTCTACTTTGCATAGAAGCAGTGGGAATAGAAAATGTGGTTGTTTCATAGCTGAAAGTATCTTTCCACCGGACAGTCATTGTGGTAAGCTCAAACTGTTGTGCCTGGGGTAGAGAGAGCTTGCAATGGATTAACAGGGTTAAGTAGAACTTTAATGAGGGTAGATGGAAAATATATTTCATTGCCATACATGGAGGATAGGAGCCACTTGGCATTGACACCCTATTTCTGTACTCAGCCTGTCTGCCAGCTGGTAAGTGCTGATGCAAAGGTAATTGATCTCCCAAAAAGCATGGGTCCCTAAAGTAATGTCCATAAAGGAACATTACTGGGTGAAGTCTTAAAAATAGATACAGTCAATGTGATGCACCCAAAATTGTCCTGAGACCAGGTCTACTCTTGTAACGGCAAAAGAAAGTGTTGAAAGAAAAGGGTAATATGAGTTTTAGTTTCCCGTGCAAGAACTACTCCGCTTCAGATTACTTTATGGAACAAGTGGAAGTAGTAAGCTGTTTCTTAAGCTGGTATACTCTACAGTACACCTTATATAGGTTTGGATGTCCTTCTATTTTTTTTAGAAAGCAAAAAAACCCTACTTCAGAAAGGTCTGCACTTTCCATCATAGAATTGTCTATTTATTTCCATTCTGGGGGAAAATGAAATGTTCAATTCACAACACACGTTCTCTGAACTTTTCACTATGAAATAAAAGCAAACAAATATTGAAACTAAACTAAACTAAACAACTAAATTTAACTAAACTAAAATCTACAATTGTATTCTGGAGTTGCTAACATCCTACTCTGCAAAATGAGGATTATGGAAGAAAATATTGATATTAAAATAATGTTGACTCCGAGGAGAGTCTTCCAGAGTCAAGCAAAGACCTGCATAATTCTTCACTAAAAACTATTTACAATGATTTTCAATTATTTCCTGCATATCATCATTACATTACATTAAGAACAGTGATTTATTTTCAAAACCCAGAAACCAAGAAATCATTGAATATTTTGAGGAGTAAAAATAAGTTCATGGGATTGAAACAGTGGTGGGATTCAAATTTTTTTACTAGGTTCTGTGGGCATGGCTTGGTGGGTGTGGTGTGGCTTGGTGGGAGTGGCAGCAGAAGGATATTGTAAAATCTCCATTCCCTCCCCACTCCTGGGAGAAGGTTATTGCAAAATCCCATTCCCTCCCCACCCCACTAACCTGGTTTCCAGCTCTGTTCTCCTATGCAGGGCTCAAGTGTATGAGGGAACTGGTCTAGTCTAACGATCAGAGGGATTAGGGATGATATAATAGCAGTCTTTTAATATTTGAGAAGCTGTCATAGAGAAGAGGGGATCAACCTATTCCCCAAAGCACCTTTGGGCAGGACATGATGTAATGGATGGAAGATCATAAAAAAAGAGTTCCACCTAGAATTAAAGAGAAATTTCCTGAAAGTGAGAACAATTAATTAGTGGAAGGACTTTCCTCTGGAAGCTTTGGGTACTCCATTACTGGAGGTTTTCAAAAAGAGACTGGACAGCCATTTATTCAGAATGGTATAAGGTTTTCTGCTTGAGTAGGTGGTTGCATTAGAAGACATCTTATTATTTCATGTTCTATGCTAGTGATTAAATTTATTTAAGAGCTAGAACTCAAGCTTTGAGGCATGCCGACATGCAATTATA
This sequence comes from Laticauda colubrina, assembly GCA_015471245.1. Classification (NCBI taxonomy): domain Eukaryota; kingdom Metazoa; phylum Chordata; class Lepidosauria; order Squamata; family Elapidae; genus Laticauda; species Laticauda colubrina. Next base: position 1,353,086 of record BLBF01000033.1, read on the forward strand.
TAATTTTCTTCTCCATCACTCTCCACTGCCCCCAATATCCACAGCCTGACATACTTTTCCTTCTTTCATAATGAAGACGACACATTCCCTTTGTCTGGAAAGAATCCAGATTTAAGCAGCAGTAATATCCAGTCTAATAAGACTCATATAAAAATCACAACTGGGAGCCTGAAAGAGAATTAGAATCTTCATTTGAAGTGCTAAAATGCAATGGATTATTATACTGATTCCCCACCATGATTTATCATTTATCATGAAAATGTATGAGGCGCTTTTCATAAACTTTGCTAAATTGAGATATGAAAAGCAAAATTTCACAGCCATTATATATAGATCACTCACTTTTGCGTATCTAATTGTGCTGTAAATACATCTGAGTGTTTAAACTGATAGAAAATTTTTTCCCAATACTATATATATATATATATATATATATATATATATATATATATATATATATGCATATGTATGTATATATATGTATTATAATATATAATATACAAACTATAACATACAAACTCAATACAGAAGCCTGATGATGGCAGATGAGATTCTGCTGAAACGTTGCTACAACTTTAAAAGCACTACAATGACGTGGGATAATACCCGAAGGAAGCTGAACAGCACACATGTAAGTACCCGTGAAAACTTAAGCCCCTGTTTCACTGCAGCAACGGATGGAAAGAGGATGTAAAACGGAGAAAAACACTTACCATCCATTGGTTAACGCGATGCTTCCATTCTGGACTCATTGCCTCCGTTTTGCTTCCTCTCTATCCGTCCAGCATCCGTCTATTGACATTTCATCCGCTCAAAAGGTTTTGAGCTGCTCAAAACTTTTGAGTGGAAAATGTATGAAACGCGTCCATTCTGCATCCGCTAGGCATACGGGGGACATCCGTTCTGCATCCGTTGTCATCCGTTACGCATCCGCTATATCCGCTAGGCATCCGCTGCGCATCCACGCAACTTGAATCCGCTCCAGCGGTAAACGGATGCAGGGAGGAAGAGGAACGGACGCGGAACGGATGCGCAGCATTAGTAGCACGGACGGAGAAAGGATGAAAGCGGATGCAGCACACAAAGAAAGCATTTAAAATGGAAAAAACATTCGCAGAGGGGACCTATCTCGGATATTAAGGATGTCTAGAGGATGCAAAAGGATGCTTCCATTCCGCATCCGCTTTCCATCCGCTCTGTGTCCTCCCCCCGTCCGTTCCTTTCCATGTTATCCGCTCTGGTTATGCAAATTTTTGCCACTTTTGAGAGCGGATAACAATGGATGGAACATTTTTCTCGTCCACAGTGTCCTTTTTACAAACGTTTTGCATCCATTGGGCAGTGTGACAGGGCCTTTAAAAAAACAAACAAATAGATAGATAGATAGATAGATAGATAGATAGATAGATAGATAGATA
>BLBF01000033.1:1354513-1372106 GCA_015471245.1 Laticauda colubrina
ATAGATAGATAGATAGATAGATAGATAGATAGATAGATAGATAGATAGATAGATAGATAGATATAGATATATATTGTATAAGACTTAATAAGAACAATGTAAAAAATATTATTCTGCATGCTTGGGACAAATGAAATAATTCAAAATAAAGATATGAAAGGGTTGGAAATACTTTGCAGGATATGTCATCTTAGTACAGGAAAAAACAGGGAAGAATATCTGCAGGATAAGTGTGATTAATAAGAAGAAAGTGCTTTGGGACTTTGAGGATAATCATGAGCAGCTGTAAGATCTTAAAAGTCAACATGGCCTGTTCTGCAGGAAGCATACCAAGAAATTGGAAGCCCTTAAGGGATGATATCAACATAGTGAAAAATGGGGTCGAGGTCATTAAGATCTACATCTGACTAGTAGAACAGTGACGGCTACATTTTCATGGCGTAGAACACTAGTGTCAAACTTGCTGTGTCACGTTGCCATCACATGACATATCGTGACATTTTTTCCTTTCACGGAGCTGGTGTGGGTGTGACCTGCACATTATGCATCCAGCTTGCGGGCCACCAGTTTGACACCCCGATGTGGAAATTAAGTGTTTAGTCAATTTAAATTAAAGTTCCTTCCTGGATTACCAGAAGTTGTTTGGAAGAAACAGAAGCCCTGTTCAAACATCAGGAAGTTTGTAGTGCTCTGAATAGACCCTGGCCTCTACTAGAGCCACTTAAATGATATCTGCAGGGGAAGAAGGACATTCAGTTGTATTTATCAGTGGCTTGTCTCATGTGGAAACCACAATTCTATGGGCAAAAAAATTTATCCTGAAAGCTTACAGGAGAGAAAAAATATAACTTGAGAAATGTCATGCAATAAATACTGAAGGCGAGACTGCTTTCAGTTCATGTTAAATCCAAGTCTGATACAGGAACTACATTAGTCCTCTTGATGGATGACCTCAGTTAGGAAAGAGATAGGATGAAAGCTATCTTGTTGATTTTCCCTGAACTTCATCAGCTTTTGCTAAACTAGCCCTGCAAATTGGGTGTAAGGGGTACACAGTATATCCACATTTAAGTGCTTGATCGTGATTCAGTATGTAGCATATATGCTGTGGCATCCTTCATATCATCACCCATGCGTTTCCACATCAATATTAAATTGCTGGGTGAAGTCACTGGAGAATCGGAAGTGAGGTGCTATCAATATGCCGATTATGCCCTATGTTATTTCCTCGCATCATCTAAATCAGGGATATCAAACTTGATTTCATTGAGGGCCGCATGTTTCATTGAGGGTCATGTTTGATCTCAGGGTGGGGAGGTGGCCAGAGGGTGTGGCCAGCTCAACATCAATCATGTCAATGTGCTGGTGGTGGCCCAAGCACTTTGCCAGCAAAAATGGATCTTGGGAGGGCCATGTGTGGCCCTCCCAAGCTCTGTTTTTGCTGTCAGAGGGTTGAAGGAGGCCTTCGCATCTGAAAACAAAGCACTGTTTTGCTGGCAGAGGCACCGTGGATCGGACTTTCACTGTTCCCAACCAGCCCTGTGGGCCAGATCTAAAGACAACACAGACTGGATCAGGCCCATGGCCCTTGAGTTGGACACCCCTAATTTAAATCAAGTGAGATTCTGTAGCTGCTGAGTCTGTTTCTGAACTCAGTAATTAGTTGGATTAGAGCCAGTGAGTTGAACTGGAATCCTGGTAAGCTGGCCCTTTGTCCAATAATTGAGCCGGCACTGATGTTTTGTATAAGCAATTGCATACATTGGGAGTACTTTTTAATCCCTGTCCTTGGTTGCTTGATATGCCCTGTATCAGCTTTGACTGATGGAAAGCTAGGGCTATTTCTCACTGTCAGACAGAGATGTTTTGTCCATTGTGGTTCATTTTCCAGTAGCATCTGAATTGGAGTAGCATAATGTGTTGTGTTTCCAGCAGTTCTTGGCTATGATTTGGAAGTTTTAGTTAGGACCAGATAAGGTTCTAAAATACTGATAAATGCATCTAGATATCCTTTAATTGTACTGATTCTAAGATAAGTAGCTGTAATGGTTGGTTATTTCCAGGGGTGGGATTCTACAGGTTCTTACCTATTTGCTAGAACTGGTTGTTAATTTTCTAAGCAGTTCGGAGAACCGGTTGTTGGAAGAAATCTCCTTTTGTTTTTTTCCACCCTTCTTACATTCTTGGCAGACAGCCTAGATTTACTGTGTCTGAAGGAGATTTTTTTTTCTTTGCTGGTATATTCTTAAAGAGGAAAGGTTGTTTTAAGCCTTTTACACTGCTGTTGAGAGGAAATACTCCCATTGGAGTTAGCATTTTGAAGAAATAATTGAATAAGGAAGCATAGCTGCCAGAAAGCTTTTAATGACAAGGAACCAAGATGAGTGACATCAGCAAGGCTTCTTGGCAAACTAGAAACGTGACTTTACATACTCTTTTTGTGTTTTGGTCTAAAACTGGTGACCATTCAAAGTTACAATGGCACTGAAAAAAGTGACTTATGACCATTTTTCACACTTACGGCTTTTGCAGCATCCCCATAGTCATGAGAGGCCAGATGAGGAGAAGCGCCCCTTGATGTGAGTGATGTTGAGTTGGCCACACCCAGTGATGTGAGTAACATCGCGTTAGCCACATGACCAGCAAACCACACCCACCAACAAAGCCATGCCCACAGAACTGCTTGTTAAAAAAATTGAATCCCACCCCTGGTTATTTTCTATTGGGCTCTATTCCAAATGGTATTACTAGCCCACCTTTAAATCCCTAAATGACTACAATGTAAAATATCAATGTTTCTTACTATACTAAGTTGCCTAATATAGGCCTAGATTTGCAGGGAAGATATTGCTATTATTTAAATTGGGTAGTCTAACATCTATGTATGTTTGTAGCCTTAACTGCTGTCCCTTATTGTTTTGTTTTTAGAAGATTTTCTGGGATACTATAATGATTTGTAGTGATATGATTTATTTCCTGACGTCTGTTTTTTTGAACACTGATATAATTTTATTACTATATCAAATAATCAGCTCTGTATTTGGCTTGGAAAATCCTGTAGCTGCCCTGGAAAAAGGTCATTGAAAAACTACCTTAACCCTACTGATGAAGTTTGAAAAAAAGTCATATATGTATTTGAATCTTGTAGGCTGGGAAATGCTATTACTGTTATTATTTATGAGTCCCTACCAGTGATGGGACTCAAAACATTTTACCGCCGATTCGGTGGGTGTGACTTGGTGGGTGCGCTTTGTCCGTGTGCACACACTTTGTGTGCATGCATGCACATGCGTCAAATGCGCACTTCATGCAGGTGCAGAGACATTTGCGTAGGCACAGAGGCATTCCAATTCACCTCCTGCAAGCCTGCTCTCTCCCAGTCACTTCAGTAGCTGATGCGCAGCACTCTTCTGTGCCGTGCAAAGCAGCTGTGCTTCAAAAGCAGAGGATAAAGATGAGTATGGGAGCCCAGGCGGGCGGGTGGGCGGGCCCAACAGAAGAGCAGTAGAGAGAACCGGTTCGGTCCCCACTACTAATTGCCGCTACCGGCTCGGCAGAACTGGGCCGAACTGATAGAATACCACCACTGGTCCCTACAATTTATCACTCCTGGTTGTCGTATCTTTTCTTTCAAATTAACAACTGATCTTCACTGGGAAATAATACATAAATGCAGTTTTGTAAAACGGCCAAATTGTACTTTAGATTTTGAATGTTGACTTGATATTTTAAATTGTATAAGCTTGGGAACTGGAATTCTCAAGTTAGAAGTGGCCTTTTAGATCACCTGTCCAGTCCATTCTATATTAATAGCAGCATTAAAAGATGTTCCTCCACCTCACATCATTTATTTGTTGTCTCTAATTACATTGGTATGTTTTCTCAAAGGAGGTAAGAAAAAAAATATTAATGGAAAAAAGAAACGGCTGGCATTCTTCTTAAGAGAATTTCCTCAAGAACTTGGAAATAACTTCTGGTTGTAATATATAATCAATTTGAATAGTGGTATCTGGATATTGTAAAGAAATATGTCTAGAAATTTGGGCTTTGAGATGCCCAGAGCAATTTGGATTCAGGCAGTTTCAAGGAATGTAGGAAGGAAGGAGGGAAGGAAGGAAAAAACATTTAAAGGAAAGCATGTTAAAAACCAAGTTAATCTACTTAGATGATGACATGTATTTTCCCCAATATATGTATAAATGTATAATAAATGGGGAGGAAGTAGAATTGTCCAAAAGATGGGCAGCTGTGTAGATATTTTAAATAAATAAGGCAAAAAATTGTTAGATTAGTATATTTTGTATATGTGTATTTAAATCCCTATATGCCTTTTTGCTCTCCCTTAAACTATTTTCTCCTCTCTTTCTTCTGTCATGAACTTTTCAGCCTTGTCATATTACTCACCAGCTGTGTAACAGAAACCCTTCAGCTGTTTTGATGTACAAGGAGTAAGCATACCTAAGTTTCATCCTGTCCTTTGGGAACCTTGTGCCCAAACACTGGTCCCCAGGAAAACAGATCCCAGGCTGTTGTAGTGGTTAACAGGTTGGATTAAGATTGGGGAGACCCAGATTCAAGTCTATTCTCGGAATAGAAAATTTCTGAGTGACTTCAGGCCTTTTACTCTACTTAATAGGGTTGTTTATGGGGGGAAAAACATTGGACGTCCTAAAGAAGATATGTGATATTCATCCAAAACAGAATTATGTCCATTAACTCTTTAAGGTGTGGTGAACTATTTGGAATGACACCTTTTATAGGTCCTTTTCTTATACTTTACCTTTGACTTCACAAGGTCTAAATTACTGTTGCTGCTTTTAAATCAATTTCCTGCAGTAATCAATATCATAGCTGGCAAATGGCAGATGGTTTGAAACCCCAAAGCTACCATCATGATATACATCTCCTACTGTACTTAATTTATATCCCGACTCATGGATGTACTCATAATAGGTGATCATTATTATACTCAAGGTTTGCTTCTATAACAACTAGTTATGGAATATACAACTTTACCGTGTCTCTAATTAAGCCCATTTAATTCTCTTTGTATTGGCCGTGCTGTTAAAAATGTCCTCTCGGAGACCACCTGAATGAACCAACCCAATTTTGTGATCCTCCAAAAATCCACCTTCTCACCATCTCATGATCTTTTTTCAAGACTTTAGTTTAACTCAGCACCACTATCAAAACAGGTGAAAGAAATCAGTAAGAACAACAAAAAATCTAACTTACCATTTTCGTGGTGCAGAGCCTGGAAGAATTGTCAAAGAAGTGTGTAGGGATGGGACATTTAGCTTTAGAGAGTACGGCTCCAGGATTACTTTTTTCTCTCTCTTACCCAACGCCAAGATTCCTGGTCATTCTCTTGTTACAGGAAGACCGGCTCAAGGCCAAAGTGGCACATTCCATTTCACACATGCTGTTGAGAAAGGATGATCCCTCCAGGCATATCAATTAATTCTGAAAACACAGTTGAGCACAGCTCTGGAAAGCTGCAAATCCCATTGGGAATGTTTTTAGAAACTCATTAATACCTTCACTCAGCCAGAGCAGGTTAAGATCTTTGGTTGCTCTTCACAATTTTGGAGTTGTACCACAAAAAACAGAGCATGTGTTTGCTTCTGTGAGGCTATCTTATCAAACATTGCGTGAGAGACTTCTGAATTGACTCAGGGCTTAAACTGAATCAAACCAAAACTTCTTCTAGTTTTTTTTTTAATGATTCCCATTAATTTGTGGAGGAACATTTTATCAGAAACCTTTGTGAGAAATAAATACAATCTCTGCTTTTTTAATGTGAGTGGAAATAAATCCTTAAAGAGAAAGGCTCCTGACTTTGTCACTTGAAGTTGGTGGCTTCCACTTTCATGATTTCTCTGTGCTGATTTGTTCTACTTCTAGCATACATAATTTCATTTTCATTGACAAACTCAAAAAGAGTTTCTCCCTGATTTAAAGACAAATAGAATCTCACATTTTGGCATGAAATGAAGCAAACATTAGAGTTTGTATAGTGGATATTCTAAACAGAATTAAAGAACTCAGATTTTCAAATAGTAAGAAACAAGAACTTGTTAGTTTAGGATTTGTTACGGGTGGCTATTAAAAATAATCTTCAGGAAAGCTTGAATACATTTCAGGAATACCTATAAGGACATTTAGCTTAGAATGAATGTCTGTTCTATTGCATTAATTCTGTACTTACCATTTTCTGAAATTGCTGAAAACTACCTCGAGTATATACTACTCACAAACAAGAATGTGGGAAGATAAATATAGTTCCAGGTCCCATTTTGCTTCCAGCAAGTTATATAGAAGACTACAGTATTGATTTCTTCCCATTAAATATGCTCCTTGGGTGCCTGAAATGTACACAGAATTTTCAGGTCTTCCATACAACTATTTCTTTCAAATTGCAGATCATGGATTATTCAGTAAGTATTATTCAGTGAACATATTACAGAATTGCCAATGGTGCCTTTTTTGTGCACCGCTTCTGAAGGGTGGTAATAGAAAATTCAATATGGCAACTATGATCATGTGATTGAAACTCTACTCCTTTGATCCCAGAATTGTGACTGTCAGTTTGAATTTCTGGACAGATGTTCCAGTATCTGGGAAGAATTGAATTTCTGGAAGTATTGGTAAAGCAGCTGCCCTTTATAGTTATAGCACAATTGTGAAGATAAAATGGGGTAGAGGATATATATGTTACTCTGAGTTCTTTAAATTGAATTAGAGTCAAGTTTTATGTGACTTTGTGAATAGTAACTCTTTTACAATTATATGGAAATGGTTTACTATTGTCATCTTTTCAGTTCTCAATTTAGTCCACAGCCCAGACATTTCCTGGTAGTCTTCTACTCAGATATTAGTGGGTCTACTTTATTTTTTGAGAAGAGCCAAGGTCATCTGAATGTGGAGGAAAGGATGAATAAATTCAAAATATTAAACCATATAAATAATTTTAAATCTCCTCATTTAAACCAAATTCAGACTTTGGGAACTCAACTTGTTGCCAAATAATAAAAGTTAAAATCCGTCTGCACTGAAGCCTTCGTACTTTATGGCTAAGAACATGCAATTTCTTTAAATGCCTTGAAATACTTGATTCAAAAGTCTAGCTTTAAAGCACTATGAAGAGAAAACTATAAATGTTTTCATGTGAATCCCATAATAGAACAACATCTCAACAATAGCAACATGCCACCACTCTCTTAAGAATTCTATAGCTATGCTTCATTCACAAGAGATGATAAGCAATAATAGGTGGACTTTGTTGACACTGGGTAGGAAGTGTGCACATAGCTTGCTTCGACTTTGCCCATGTTGTCGAGAAAATCATCTGGATGCTTTGCATTATGTTGGAAGCCAAACACTGGAGTGCTAAACGTCCTTGTTATGCGAGGACCTCCCTCTTTAATAGAGATGAAGGCATTAGAAATATCTTCAAACAATCCTCGTGGTCTTGTGTCTGGAGTTGGCCTGATGTCTGTGTACAGAAGTTATTCCAAAAGGGATGCCTTTGGCTGATTCACAACCCAGATAGAGCCAGAATATGCACAGACTTTGATCCTTGTTGGCCTTACAACAATGAACAAAAGCATAAACACTGATGTGATAATCAAGGGTAGCAGCCAATACATTTAGAGGTTACTCTATCTACTAACGCCTAAAATGCCTGACAAAATAGCTTAGCCATTTTCTTTCTAAGGCACTTATTTTCAAACATGTTGAGCACATGCCATCTTTCTCTGGCATCAGAAAATTACTTTCATATATTTGTGTTCAAAGCATAGAAGTAAAAGTCTTCCTATTATGAAATTATGAAAGTAGACTGCTGGGTATACAGATGGAAGGAGTGGGGAAGGAAGGGGATCTGTGAAGAGAACCTTATGACATTAATTTTAAAAAATAAGAATAGAGTTGGATGGGACCTTCCAGTTCAACTCCCTATTCAAGCCAGAGATCCTATGCCATTTCAGCTCAGTGGGTGTCCAGTCTTTTCTTAAAACCTCCATGGTAAAGTATCTACAACTTCTGAAGGCAAGCAGTTTCACTGGATGGTCCTCACTGTTCGGAAATTTCTCCTTAATTCCAGGTTGCTTCTCTCCTCGATTAGTTTCCATCCATTATTTCTTGTCCTGCCCTGTGGTGCTTTGGAAAATAAATTGACCCCTCTTTTTTGTGTCAGGCCCTCAAATACTGGAATATTGCTATCATGCCACCCCCAGGCCTTCATTTCTCTACACTGGCCATGCACAATTGCTGCAACCGTTCTTCATATGTTTTTTTTTTTTTGTCTCCAGGTCCTTAATCATCTTAGTTGTTCTTCAAAGACTCAACATTATTTTTTTTTTTGGGGGGGGGAAATGTGGTGACCAAAACTGGATACAGTATTCCAGGTGTGGTCTTAGTAAGGATTTAAAAAGTTGTACGAAAACGTGCTTTTCATTCTATGACTCCTTTTATACAAGCAAGGATTGCATTTGCTTTTTTTGGCTACTGCTATACACTGCTGGCTCATATTTAAGACTAGGACTCTAAGATCCTTCTCACAGTTACTGTTTTTGAGTCAGATTTCACGCAGTCTGTACCTGTATCTTTGGTTTTTCCTGCCAATGTTTAAAACCTTCCTTTTCTCCACATTACATTTCATGTTTTTGGATAGGACCCATTGTTCAAATCTGTCAATATCTTTTTGGATCCTAAACTTGTCTTCTGGGGTGTTGGCTATTCCTGCCAGCCTATTGTCAGGAATAACCAACAAAACAGAAAATTTTCAGGAAGAAACCTTTTTTAAAAAAGTCTAAAAAGTTGTAACTGGAATGGTATGTGGGAATGGCCTTGGAAGATAAGGGGAAGAGATGCAACTAAGGAAATGATCAGAAAAGAGGCAGCTTAGCCTCCAGCAGGAATGTGGGTAGGGCAAGTGCCTAAGAAGGGACCCACCCTAATTTTGTAGACTGTAAAGTGGGTAGGAGAAGAAATGTACTTTCAGACTTGCAGGATTTTGACAATATAACCTTACAATAAAATAGAATTAGCTCATTTAGCTGTGTTTTCTACTTTGTACAATTAACGGAACCCAACACAGGTTGTTCTCTTAATATCTAAGCATTAAAATGAAAACCTCTAAGCAAAATAAGATCATTTTAATTTAGTGACAATTCTCACAGTTTACTCTGGGACAGGCTAGTACCTCATCAATAATCTTTTTTTCCAATATAATACTTGAGATTAATAGAATTGAAGTACATGAGGTAGTTGGGGCACTCTGTATACACTTAGCGTACCTTCCAGCATTGAAGTGAAGAGACAAAGATCATGCCTGGAAGGTTTATAGAAACAATGCTGGGGCATACACAGAGATGGGCTTCCCAGTATGCCTACTCCTAGAGTCTTGTGTAAACAAAAGAGGAGTGGATTTAAATATCTAAAGCTATGCTCCCTGGAAAAGGAAAAATGAGCATTTTGCTATGATAACAAAACCTGTTCCTCCTTCCTTTGCTTGGCTGCACAACAAATATTACTTTATGATTTGTGACATCTTTCAACCACTGAGTTAAAAAATGAACAAGTAGACAACATAGATTATGTGTCTCTGCTCAGTTTTCACAGATCCCTTCCTCAACTCCCCAAGGGAATTCCTTTTGCATCTGTCAAAGAAGCTGAAAAATTGGTATGTGCCAATAAACAGGATTTTTAGCAGAAAATCATACTTTTCCACTTTGGTTGCTTAGTTCAGACATCACCTGGATATAGTAGGATACAAGTCTAAACAGACAAGAGTACTGATACCAATAGGAAAATCTTCATTTACACTAGAAATCTTATAATTTTCCAAGTTGAGGTAAGGCAGACACTTATTCCTGTTTTCATCCTGATCCAAACTGGGAGAAGGTTGCTCAAGATTTCCTTAGACAAGGAGCTTGTCCATGTACTAAGGATGTAAGCAGAATTATTGAATCTAGAATTGGAGAAGCCATAGGCCTAATCCTATTGATCTGAAATTCCATTGGTATGAATGATAATTCCTTGATCATAAAGAAAGAAGGGCAAATTTGGATTCAGATAAGAATCTAAACCAGTGGTTTTCAACATTTTCTTCACCATGGACTCCCTTTAAATCATGGCCACAGACCATCAAGTCTAACTCAAGATTTAAGTCATAAAATTTCTTCAAACCTTCACAGACCTCCTGTGACAACATCACAGACTCCCAGAGGTCCATGGACTACATGTTGAGAAATACTGGTTTGAACTAGTTTTTTTGAATCTCAGCAAATTTCCTACTGAGCATTCCTTGCCAGCATATTGGCTAGGGGGTTCTGGGAATTGAAGGTTGAGAAACACTGGACTAAACTATGCAGTGTTTGCATAATGCATTGAATCATATTTTAATTCAGTGCATTGTATCAACTCAGTGCTCAACATAATAGTTCCACAGTGGTATGGGAAAAATGAGTTACTAAATGTTAACTATAAGAAATTTGGTAATAGAAACAGTAGAATATGGATGGGTAGAGGTAAGAAAAGACATCACATTGAAATTATGGAGTGAAAAGTGATTGTATAACCTTTCCTGCATTGTATCAAATACCTTCTAAATTATGACCAAGGCCCTTGATGATCAAAGAAATTATCTCCCACAGTAATATATTCAGCAAATAACAATCTAGTTTCCCATTTATCACAAAATGTGAAATACGTGTGCACTAGCCTTTTTCAGCCACTTTTAGAAAAATTGCAGCAAGAACACTTAAAGCCCCTCTCAAAGAAATCATATCTGCTTGGCATTTGAGAGCTAAAGGTCACACCATGTTTCTAAGCAACACATTTCCTAGATCTTAATTTTCACTTTTTATATCTACAGAAGTTTGACAAGAAGTCTTTTCAAAGCCCCATTACTGGATACATTCTTGCATGGGAAGGTAAGCCTGAAAGAAGGCCTCTTATCTTTTTCATTCAGTTTCCCATATTCTTTATTATTACATTAAGTCATCATTCATCTAACATGCATCAAGCCATCATTCATCTAACACATATTAAGAGTCGTGTGTGACCAAAGAAGGCCCTAGGCATTATAGCAGAGCAGCAAGATCTATTCAAAGGAGATCTATCCTGCAGGCACTGAGCTATATAAGAGTATCGTTGCTTTAAATGAACCGGTTAAGGTATAAAACAAATGGATAATTCCCAGAGTTCTTATATTTGGCCCAGATCATATTCCTTTTGCAGCTGACAGACATATGCTGTGTTCACTCACTCTCCCAAGAGCCTCGACATCCATCAGAAATAATAACTAGTCAGCGAAATAGAAGCTGCTTATGCCTGAAACTTTACCCTGGGGAACAGTGACAATTGCACATGTAAAAATAGCTTAACTGAACTCCTAGTTGCTCCAAGACGTGCTTGGGAAGGAATTGATGGTCCCAGGATAGGAGCACATACTTAGATACCAAATGAGATTCCTCTGCTAAGGACACTTCATCTTTTGGCTGGGGATCTCTTGAACATGGGTGTAGAGGTCCTTAAAGCCATAGCACAGCATAAGATGAAGATCACCTCTTCGTCATCTTGCCCCAGTTTGTTGATTATGTTGAAAATGCAAAGAGGTACAAATATATACTTTTGATTTCACAGGACAACACTGTTAAGATGGTAAACCAGAAGGTGCGGCTTGATTGTATCATCCTGAATGGATTTAGTCAGCATTCAATTTCCAAAATAGCAATACCCAATGTAAAATATAAAAACATGGGACAGTTCTATAACTTGATTATAGACTACATACAGACTTTTTAATGAGCCACCACATAATCAGTGCCAGTAGCAAATTCCATATTATGTAATGGAATGTAGTCAAGGGTTGCAGGAGGGAGGGGCTCATTTCCAGAGGACAGACATACCCTCCTTCCTGCAAGTCTTGACTACATTCCACCACATATTAGCAGCTTTGCCTTGTAAGCATTTATGGTAAGTAGGTTGTGATTATTACTTTTAAAGTTGTTTCGGGACACTTGTTCTTATGCTTATAGACAGAAAGTACAGATCTATACTGATATCTCTCGACAGACCACACATGTGAAGGCATAACAAATAACATTAGCTTGATGATCGATTTGAGTGTATGAAAAATTGAAAGTTTAAACCGATATGTTCTTTATCTGGAAAGGATGGCAGACCATTAAGTCATCCTGAAATTTCTGACAAGAACAATAGGATTGAACTATAATAAAATATTAATATTGCTTAATTTCTCTGAACCATATCCTTAAGATTATCAATGATACAAGGAAGAGGAGATTTAAAAAATCCATTTGCAAAGACAAGGGTTTTTCTAAAAAGTCTTGCATGCAGCTAATATAATGTGTTTGGCAACAGTGAAAATCTCCTTTACATTCATATACTCTCTCTCTTTCTCTACAGTGGTTTCTATATGTTAGAAAGAGAGAGGAGAAGCTGCCCTATTTTTTGTTACATCTCTGGTCCATCCTTGTGTGTCCAATCACACTTGACCAAGAAAGAATTGGTGCGGAAGCACTTCACGCTACACATTGCTGTTGTTCACTGAAACAACCTGACTTTTTTTGGCTTCTGGACAAGACTGAGAAATACGAGAAATCTATATTACCAGTTTTGTTAAGAACCTTAAAGAGACATCATCTTTTTCAGGAATTAGGGTCATGCAGAAGTTGGGGCAAATGGGGCCACCTGAATTTTTGAATAGTAAGAACAGGGAAATGCCTTCATTTTGTCTAAATTTATGAAGAACCCCATAGCGAATGTTTGTCTTAAAATGTTTTCACTGGTAATAATGCTGAAAGTCCTTTTAGTTTTGATCAGGATGACTAAACTGAAGTCGAGCTTTTTGGAAAATGTTAATGCCTGACCAGCAAAGTACACTGAGGCAAAATGGAGATAATGGGTACCCTGTATCAGGTTCCTGAATCACTTGTTTTTTGTATTTGTGCTGGAAGGTCCACAAAGGGGAAAGAAAGACAAAATTAACACTCTAATCCTCCTAGAGAAGCTGGCTTTATCTCTTATGACAAAATGGCTTATGAGCCTCAAAACCCACAACTAAATAATAGGCTATAGTCCTTGAACATGCATATAAGACTAACCAAACAAAAGTGACTTCCATTTCTTGTTTTAAAGAGATGTATAGACATTTGGATTTTCTTTAAATTAGACAAGTATTTAAAAGCCTGGTCCTGTTTGGGAATGGAAAAATTGGGCAGTTGTTCAAAGGTCACCTCTTTGCCACTTGTGCAACTGTTGCATCCCCTCATGATATTGTAACTTCAAAGCATGTCAGCTCCTGTGACTGTTTATCTTCCTCAGGAGTAAAACATTTACCAATCTATACCAACTACTACAAAGAGGTTGAGAATCGACATATTGAAAGAAATTTAGAGTGCGTGGAGATTAAACATTTTGCTGGGCAACTGAAAATTAGCCATTCATTCTAGAAGATCTACCTTTCAAGTGCAGCTAAGACAACCTTTCAGAAGCATTTTGCTGTTCATCACAGTTGCACACATTGGCACAACATTAGTATTTCCTGCAATAAATACATGAAGTGTGAGGGAAAACATGTTCCATTAAACACTTTGAATAAGCGTCAAAGATTGTAACCTGTCATTGGCCATAATTTCCTGGCACATAACTAAGGTGTTTAGGGACTTGTTGCTTCATGAAGTATATAGTGGTTCTAAGCTGTTAGACAAAACTCCTCCAAGCTGAAAACTCAGATTTTAGTTAATTTATTTACCATGTTCTAAAGGAATAAGAACTAAAAACAATTAATATTCCAAACTATCCCTAACAACAGTGTTCCTATACTTCAGAGAAATACAAACTTCCATCTTGACCCCAGATGCCCTCCAGAAAATCCAGATTTTTAGTCTTGCTCTTCAAAAGCATAATGGATAGAAACAGTCCAAATATGCAACAAGGAAAAGTTATTCCAGAGAAGAAGACTTTCACCAAGAATGCTCAGAACAGAGTCACTAAATATCCTTCTTAATAATTAATTAGTATTAAGATAATATTAATTAATAATTCTTCGTTCCATAGTTTCACTGGATGAACAGTCTTGGAGATGCTTGGGTTTTGAATAGGACCTTCAAAGACTTTTTTTCAACCTGAAAGATAAGTGCAGCTCCTAGAGAAGGCTTAAGTACTCTCCTAAATTTCTTAATGGTCTTCAAAGGCAGCACCATATGTAGTGAACTGCAACAATCCAGACAAGAAGTGACAGAGATATGTGTGATCATGTGATAGAATATGCACCTGGAGAATCAGTGGAAAACCACATCTTAGAATCTCTCAGCACATATTTAGTAAGTTAGAAGATTTATAGTTTAGTTTGGCAAGATTTTGTCCATTGGGTGAAAGCAAATAAAGAATTGAACTTGATTGGTCTTGAAATGTTGAAATGTCATTTCAAGAAGCATCATATGAAGGACCTCTTCCATTTTTCTGGATTTTAATCTAGACCTGTATTTCTCCATCTGAACTAACTGCCACCAGGAACCAAGAAAGGATCACATCTCCTGCCCATGGTGAGATATGTACCTATTATTTGTATACTGATAATCCCATTGTGGGGAGGACACATAACTTCTCCCATTTGCTTTATGTAGATGTTAAACAGTGAAGGGAAAGGGATGAATCACACAATAATTGAAGGAGTTGAAATCCTCCTCTTCCTCCTCCTCCTTTTTCTCCTTCTCTTTTTCCTCCTCCTCCTCCTCCTCCTCCTCCCCCTCCCCCCGTTCTCCTCCTGATAGACTTTTTAAAAAGCTTTCTATGGTTCTTTGTTCCATAATAGAACATCTTTTCTTGCATCCTTTTATGTAATTACATCTATCTCTTCTTCTTGCTCTTATTCCTTTTTCTTTCCTTTCAGTGATTCACCATTAGAATCACCTATCACACATTAATTATTTCAAGATCTCACATTATGTCATATTTCATTCATTATTTCATGTCATATTGCATTCTATATTTCTATTTCACCATACTTTAAACTTTTTTTATTTCCTTTATTTTAGTATTCTCCACAACAATAGAGCTATTCTTTTATGAGCATTTTTCAATAATTGACTTGCATCCTGATAAAATGCTTAAACGTTGCATGCATTACACAGATATTGAGTTGTAAAGTTGGTGTTCCTCTAGTTCAGAAAACACTACATTAGATTATACTGAATTCATGCTGAAATAATGGAACAAAAACAATGGAGGAGGGCTATATTAATAAAAGTTATGTTTTAACTTACCCAGTTTTAATCAAGTCATGTATTTCCACTTTGTAATCTTATAAGCCACAACTAAGGGTATGTTGTTAAACTCTGAAGGGTTCAGACCTTCTTCTTTTTGTATTTTGAGCATTGACTTGAACCAGAATTCATTGTTGCCACAACATTCACAGAAATTGTGAATATGTGTAGAAAAGGCTTAGTGCTTGTGATGCAATGCCACAGTATTGCTGATCCCCATCTCAGCCTCCTTAACCCTGCTGCACACACCACTGCATTGCTGAAACAATGGAACATAGCAGCATAGGGCTGGAAGGGAGTTTGGTGGTCTTCTAGATTAATCGCTGCTTAAGGCAGGATCCTTATATCATTCTGGACAAATGAAGGTCCGATCTTTTCTTGAAAACCTCCAGCAATGGAGCACCCAAAACTCCAGAGACAAACTGTTCCATGACTAATTATTCTTGCAGGAAATTTTTCCTTTAATTCCAGGTTGGATCACTCTTTATTGAACTTCTACCCATTCCTTCTTGTCCTACCCTCAGGTTCTTTGGAGAATAAGTTAATCCCCTCTTCTGTAAGCCCACCCTTCAAATACTGGAAGTCAAGTATTGTATCAGCCCTAATTATTCTTTGTTACATTCAAGATTTGCATTCAAATGCTCCTAATATTCAATGATTTCTCTTTTATGTCTCTTCCAAGGCATATAAATGTTGAATCTCTCTGAGGTGACAATATGGGTTGAGAAGTAGGAACATATAAATCTTTTCTGAGCTGTGACTGATACAGATACGAAAACCATCTTAAGGAAACCCCTCTTTCATGATTATCTATTATTGCTCAGTATGCCAACTGGAAACTTGATCTGCATAATCCTGTACTCTGTTAGGAACATAAGCTAGAGTAGACAAGTCTGTTTAGCAACTTGAATCATTTCAGGCACAAACTTGGCACATCACAACCGATAAAGATCCTGGACTCATGAGAGATGACAAGTCCGAGGTGGCTTCTTGAAGAAAGCTGATGTGCCAGTGTTGCTCAATCAAAGACAACACACTTTTCTGGAAAATATGATCAACCTGTAACTTGTCCCTTGAAAATGCCAGGGCCTCCAGCTTATTTTCTATTGCTTGGTATGAAAGAATTATTTCTTTGGTGTTTTCTTGTGAGAATTTCAGTACCATTAAAGCAGGCAAAAACTCATTCATTTCCTTCAACAGTGTGAAAAAAACCCCACATCTCAGCTGAGTATCAGTTTATTTGATACTGAGGCTAGGAGAGGCCCCCTTCTTATCGGCCTCAAATGAAGACTTTCACAGTAATCTAAGATCTGTTGTGTCTCTGAGATGAAAAGGCACGAGAAAGCAATACTTATGTAAACTTCAATATCACAGCTCTCTCCATGCCCTATTGCCCAGTCATTTGACTGTCAAACAAGAAGCTACAAAATGGGAGGAACTGTATGGAATGCCTACAGGGAAGTGTATTTCTTACATTGATGGGAATTTTAATTAGCCTCCACATGGCTAATTAAACTAATAATAAGACATTTAAATGATAATTTAATGGTTCATCCTATGGAGCAGAGATCTTTGTAAAAAGAACTGTTACGCTAAGAGATTTTGAAATGCTTGGAAATGAAGGTTGATAGTTTTATAAAAGACCAGCTACAGAACTGAAGAGAGTAAGAATTTCTCTGTATCACTTAAAATCACTTGATTTTTTTAAAAAAATATTTACAAAGAAATGTAAAGCTTCTCTTGTTACCCAGGGTAAGTACTTTGAAATACTGTAAGCAAGTGACAGTGGCTGGACTTTTATGTATGAAACAGATTATGAGGAAACCGAGTTAGTTTGCATTTATCTTCATCTGAAATGCTGAAGCTTTTATTTCCTGGAAGTGCAATTGTAGATTTAATTGAAATAAAAGTGGCAAGAGATAATTTCTAGAAGTAAATGAAAATATTAAATATCATGTGTATTAATCTAAATTGTATCCATCCAACATTTCATATGATATTCATATAATGAGTTATAATTTTAATTATTCTGGTTTTAATGCTTAATATTTGTATTAAATTGTAAACCATCCAGAGCTTCTCCCTGAGGTAGATGAATGATTAAGTAGTATGAAATATAAACAAACAAATAAATATTAACTCACAGTTCCTGACTGTCTTACAAATATATTCACCTTGTCAATATATCTATCCTGGTAAATTAGTTCAATGTCCAATTCCTTTCCTTTCCTTTCCTTTCCTTTCCTTTCCTTTCCTTTCCTTTCCTTTCCTTTCCTTTCCTTTCCTTTCCTTTCCTT
>BLBF01000033.1:1376401-1403220 GCA_015471245.1 Laticauda colubrina
GATGATTCCACCAGACTGTCAATCATTTGGAAGCCTGCACTCTCAAATAGAAAGATCTCCATGCCACAAGCCAGGCAAACACCTGGGCAAAAACAGACTCCCTCTGATAGCTCCAACCTAACCCCCCCACCAGGCACCCAGGTGAAACCCAGCTTGCTAATGAATAGCAGCTTGCTAATGAAGAGCAGCCGTCCCTTCACACGAAGCCAAGCTGCACTAAAAGCCTCCAACACAAGAACAGACTGTTGCCAGCCAATCAAAGCCACAAAACAGACAGAAGAAACCAGGAACACCAATCAATCAAACTCCAAGTCCAATGAACACAGGTCTAGGCTCCCAACCAATCAGAATGGACCAGCCTCAAATTTAAAACCAGGAGCTGTAAGACCCATATCCATACAGAAGCCTGAGGATGGCAGATGAGATTCTGCTGAAACGTTGCTACAACTTTAACAGAACTACAATGACGTGGGATAATACCCGAAGGAAGCTAAACAGCACACATGTAAGTACCCGCGAAAACCTAAGAAAACATATATATATAGATAGATAGATAGATAGATAGATAGATAGATAGATAGATAGATAGATGTAGATATTCAGGCAACTTCAAATCCTTATTAAAAACAGTAGATAACATAAAATTGCCAGCAATCAAGACCAATGTCAAGGGGTTGACATTGACATGAACCTTGATTGCCTTGACTTTTGGCAATACTGACAGGTTCCCTGGTTGAAGCTATGAAAAAGCAGTTGCTTCTCACATTACAGGAGTGGGTGAGGGGTGATTCAATGCAAGAAGCAGAAAGTCATGTTCCTGGGTTGTTGCAATTTGTGACTGATGATTGATGTATATTTACAAGTGAATATTCAGGATCAATCCTGAATCCAGGCAGTCCTTATAAATAAATTATATAATAAACTGTCTTAAGTCTTAGTGTTCTTTTGTTATAAGGTATTTGAATTTTCTATCTACCTGCTGATATTTACAGGGATTTTGCGTGATGTGAATGGAAATGAAGGAGAGCTCCATGCTGATACACATGATGAATACTTTTAAAAAATATTTTGAAAAAATTTAGATCTTCTTTGGAATTATATTCCCCTGTTATCATATATGAATAACTATAAGACACATGCAAACTTTTAATATGAATTTGAATTCTTTATTGGTCAAGTGTGATTAAAGATGCAAGTGATTGATCATTATCATAATCATAAAAATACATTCATTAGATATAACACTTAATGATAGTCACGGATACTAAATAAGCAATTAGCACAAATCATACTAGGATACTAAATAAACAATATAAATCATAAGATACAAGCAACAAAGTTATAGTCATAAGGAGATAGGTAATAAAGAGGATGAGAATAATAATGGTAATATTGCCTTTGTAGATAATTTGACAGTGTTGTGGGAATCAGTTGTTCAGCAAAGTGATGGCATAAGGGAAAAAAACTGTCCTTGTCTCTGGTTGTTTTGTTGTGCAGTGCCCTATAGCATCGTTTTGAGGGTTGAAGTTGAAACAGTTTATGTCCAGGATGTGAGGAGTCTGTAGATATTTTCATAGCCCCCTTTTTGGCTCGTGCAGTGTACAGGTCCTCAATAGAAGGCAAGTTGGTAGCAATTGCTTTTTCTGCAGTTCTAATTATCTCAGTAGCTTTCTGTATTTTTATTGGACTTACTTGCTGTGAGAAATTAGGAGTTAGAGCAGGTTAATAAAGATTAAAATAGTAAGCAAACTAACAGGGATAATCATCAGGAACATACAGTGTTCATGACAAGGCCAGGCTTGTGAGCACTATAGCTGCAGTGGAGCAAGAGCCGGTCACTGCTCCTAAAAAGAAAATTGTCAGTTGTGGCACTCTGCAGAACAGCAGAGTTTCATTTCGGTGCATTAGACAAATCGGCAGTTCTGTCACCTGTCATGTCTTCCAAATTGATCACTCAGAAAAATTGGCTGAAATTGTAAAAGAGCTAGAGTTCTTTGGAATAAATTTGTATGCCTGTTGATTTGTTCAAATGCTGGATAGTGATTAAGATTGTTTAGCAACTACTATTGGTTCTAACAAAATGGTCCTAAGTGACATAGTCACTTGGGGGGGGGGGAGCGGAGAAATTAGATTGCTAATTTCTGTGATTTCATTAAGATAAAATTCTCTCATGCAACAATGCCAGCATTACTTTCACTTTGTTGTACATTGTTGTCAGGAGGAGAAAGTGCATGCATTGGTCAGAAAATATATGTGTATATTTTAAACACCTTTTACTACTGCTTATTACCATTCTACTTTTGAACCATTGCTATCTTGAAGCAGCTGCTAAACAAGGAACACTTGCATTTTCTAGCTCATAATGCTTGTAATGTATATCATGCTTGTTGTGGTCCACTGGTGGCCTGCGGAGCTGGCAGAAGAGTCAGACAATGGGGAGGAACATAGGCTAATCCTGGAGTCTGTGGAGCACTTGGATGAGGGATCTGCGTCTGACACAGAGATAGGGCCAGAGCCATCTGAGAGTTATGTGCAGATTCCAGAGCCTCCAGAATCTGACATCAGTGAGGCAGAGGAACAGGGGCAGACTGAACAGGGCACAGAGCTGCCAGAAGGCAAGAACAATTAAGAAAAAAGGGACGACTTTGGAATAAGGCTTGGAGATGATTGGCCCCTCCCAAAAGATATAAAGGAGGACCAAAGAGACATGAACCTTTGCAGGAAGCAACTTTGTTCATTCTGTTCAGTTTAAAATCTGAAGCTCCATGTTGACTTTGTGCTCCATTTGGCCTTGTACAGCTAATTGGCAATTTAGTCATTGGCAGCATTTCCAACATTTCCAACATTTCCAGCATTTCCCAACAAGGGAAATAAAGGTAGATGCTTATCAGCCTTATCTCGAAAGACTGGCAGACTTCTGTTGGACTATTCATAAACTGTTTGGGACTCATTACAGGCTGTGAATGCACATAATTCACAGCCGTTGAAATAAAAAAAGTTTTTGGGAACAGTGTGTGATTGTTACTGTCTCAGGAAGCCTTGGTCAGAACAATGCTAATGATTCCTGACTCCATGGATCAGCTTCCCCAAGTTAAATAGCAGCGGATGCAGTGCAAACTCTGCATCATCCTGCAAGAGAGCTTAGGGCTCAAATTTTCCCCTTCCACTAACATTGAATTAAATTGGCTTTGAAAGAAAGAAGAGAACCACTGTTACGTTATGGCTGACCCAGAATATCAAAGACATTCCCATCAAAGACCATCCATGAGATTAATCAATGGGTTTTGGTGGTTTAGCCATAAACTTTTCTGAAAAGAGAAAGGATTGTTTGTTTCCCTTGGGGTCTTCCACTTCCACAGCCATTTTGCTTCCATAGCCATTTTGCTTGGATCATTTTCTCAATGATCTCATAATGAAGCTGGGGATAACAGTTATTCAAATTATCCAGGTTAAAGCAATATTTCTTTGGTAGGGGGCAAATGCTGCCTTTTTCAAGGTTAGAAGAACTACATTCTTCGTTAAGGCGAGGTCCCACTGGCCGACAGATGCAAAACGTATGCAAAAAGGACACAGTGGACAAGCAAAATTTGGGGGGTGGCTCCATCTGTTGTCATCCGCTCCAAAAAGTGGCCCAAATTTGCATAAACAGAATGGAAAATAACGGAAAGGAACGGATGTGGGTAGTACGTAGCGGGGATGTTAAACGGATGTTTGTAGGAAGCCTAGTGGATGGAAGTGGATGGAAGCGGATGACACATCTAAAGAGCTTCCGGGGGAGAATTGCGAAGCAGACACGTAGCGAAAGGGGTGGATGCGTAGCAGATGACGCGGATGCATCACGGATGCCTAGAGGAAGCAAAGTGGATGCCAAGTGGATGTATATCGGATGCAAAGCATTCACTGCGCATGTGGGGAGTATGAATTGTGTCAGCTCCACGGATATAAAAGGATGCAGCTTGCACGGAGTCAGCATTCAGAGGAAAGATGTGCTGCCACATATATCTTCAAAGAACACCATGGTTCGTCAGTCAGGGAAGAAGAGGAAGCCGGTGCCTACTCGTGCCAGCCCTGGCAAGAAGGCCAGAACCAGCATCCCACCCCCTGGCACTGACTCTGAAGCTGCTGGTGCTTCTGCTGCTGCTGGTGGTGTTGTTGGTGCTTCTGCTGCTGCTGCTGGTGTTTTTGCTGCTGCTGCTGCTGGTGCTGCTGATGCTTCTCCTGCTGGTGCTTCTCCTGATGCTGCTGGTGCTGCTGGTGCTGGTGCTGATGCTGCTGGTGCTTCTCCTGCTACTGCTACTGCTGCTGCTGTGGTGGACCAGCCCCAAGGCCCTCAAAGCCCTGCTGCTCAAGCCCCTGAAGGCCCTGTTGCTGAAGGCCCTGCCAGAGGGAGGAAGAGGGAAGAGGGGAGGAGAAGGGAGAGGGGAAACAGTACACCGTTTCCGAGGAGCATGAGGATGAGGTGCTGGAATGGCTGAGGGAGAACGAGTACCTGTGGAGAAAGGGCCACAGACTCTATCACGACACCAAGAAGAAACAGGCAGCTTGGAGAGACAAGGCTGAGAGCCTGGGCTACACTGCAGATGTACTCCAGGGATGGTGGAAGCACATGCACACCTGGTATGGCAAGCTGCATCTCAAGAAATCCGGGCAGGCCGCTGTCAAGCTCACTGACCGGGAGATGTACGTCATGGCCAAGTACAGCTTCCTGGAGGGTGAGGTCCGCCACCGAGGAGCAGCCCCTCTGACACCCCTCTCCCTCAGACAGCCCACAGGCAGCCAGTCCTCTTCCAACCAGGAGCCAGCTACACTGTGCAGGCAGGTGTCTTCGGAGGGCCCCATGGCAGAGACCCCCCCCAACAGCTACACCCCCCATGCCGCCAGACTTGGAGGATCCCCTGTCACAAATGGAGGAAGAAGCGGCAGCCACCAGAGACCAATGCACCCCCACCCCCAGCTCCACAGAAAGCAGGCAGAGAGGCAGACTGGAGGGCCAGAGCCACACTGTGCTGTTGGAGATCAGGGACACAATGAAGACCAGCACAGAACTGCTCTCTCAGCTGGTCCACAGCGACATACCATCCTCGGACCAGAAGCCCTTCATCACCTACATGAGCCAGACCCTCAGGGACCTGCCCAGTACCAGGTGATGAAGGAGAAGATCACAGCACTTCTGCACAACCCTCAAGGCCCAACCCAGTCCAGGTCTGCTCCTCCACCCCAGGTGATGTCAGAGCCCTTCCACCGCTTTCAACAGCCCCTCACCTACCAAGGCTACGAGAACCAGGACTTCCCACAGCACAAACAGGCCTTCCCAGTCCAGGCCCAGGTTCATCGCATGCCACAGACACCACACCTCACCCAGCTGCAGACCAGACAGCCCCACTACACTCCTCCTTCCTCCACCCCACAGCCAAGCCTGTGAATGGACAATCTGTCACAGTCTTGTGCCTGACATCCCAGGTACTTGATGAAGGGCCTCTCAACCTCACGGGACTGAGTCAGCTCTCTGAGAGCTTCCTGAACACACCATTCCCTGTTGTACTCTCGGGGCCAAGCATCCCAATGGCGCCTCAGACCAGCACTCCAGCCACAGCCACCTCCACAGTCCCTGGCCGCTTGACAGCTGAGACTATGGACATGACTCAGAGTGACTGAGAATAGTGCCAGAGACTGAGTTGTTACTTGTTCACTTTATCTTTGCTTAAGACACTTTACTTGGTTCATTTTGCTTATTTAATAAAGTCATACAGTTTACCTAAGACAGTTATTAATAAAGGTTATTTTTGCTTAACACACTCGGTTCATTTTTTTGACTTAATAAAGTGTTGCTGCAAACTTTGAAAAAATAGTTAAGCCTTTGCATGCTTGTGGGATAGATAAAGATAGTTGTGGGATAGGTAAGGATAGTTGTGGGATAGGTAAGGATAGTTGTGGGATAGGTAAGGATAGTTGTGGGATAGGTAAGGATAGTTGTGGAATGGGTAAGGATAGTTGTGGGATAGATAAACCTCCAGTGCAAGCATAATGGGACTGTGTGGTCCACCCTCCCAGCTGCCACACATATGGACCTTTTCTATCAATAACAATTTGTTCATTGATCAACACATTTCAAAATAAACAAAACTCTTTATTAATGCCCGATTCATTGTAGGACCACTCAACATACATGGCACAATCTCATCAGTGTTATGAGACAGGCTCAAGGAAGCATCCATTAACCATCTATCATCCTGTCTTGTCACTCCACTGCTCCAGCTGGGGAGTTGCACCAGTGTTTCAGGAGGTTGCGCTGCTTCTTCCCTTTACGTGAAGCTCTGTTGGGGCCTTGTACATCCACAGTGTCTATCAGGTTTCGTCCTTGCCTCCATTCACAGGCTCCATGTCCCCATTTCCTTGTTGACGGTCCACAAGTCTGTTCTGCAACACTGGGTAGTGGGTGCGCATGAGATTGGGCAGGATGCAGCAAGCTTCCACGATGCTCCTCACAGTATGTGCCTCATGCTGCATGGTGGTGAGAAGTATCTGGAACCTTTTGGCCAGGATGCCAAAGGCCTTCTCCACCACCCGTCTTGCCCTGGACAGCCTGTAGTTGAAGATCCTCTCTTCACGGGTGAGGTATCTTGAACTGTACGGCTTCATGATGTAGGTTCTGAGGGAGAAGGCATCATCACCAATGATGAAGTAGGGCACATCTTGTGTGTCATTGGGTAGGGGGTCTGGATCTGGAAAACCCATGATGAGGTTGCGTTCCAGCCCCTCCTTGAGGTCACTGGCGTTGTATACCTGGCTATCTGAAGCTGACCCATTGCCTGAAGCATCGATGTACATGAACTTGTAGTCAGCATCAACCATGGCAAAGAGGATGATACCGAAGAAGCCCTTGTAGTTGTAATAAGAGGACCCTGAGTTGACTGGAGCTTTGCAGGCCACGTGCTTCCCATCTATGACTCCAACAGTGTGGCGAAAATTCCACCTCTGATACCACTGTTCTGCAACTTTCCTCCAGCCTTCTTCAGTGGTGGAACAATGGAGGAGCTCCTCCATGTATTCTTCAATGATGGCCTGCACCACTTCTCTGACCACTTTGCTGATGCTGTTGTGTGGCACCCTCCAGGCATACTGTATGTTTCTGTATGTGGTTCCAGAGGCCAGGTGCCGCAGAGTCAGTGCCACCTTCAGAGGATGTCGAGAGGATACAGCGGACGTTTAACAGATGATAACGGACATATAACGTTTGTTGCCCGTATGTGTCGTGGATGTACATCGTATGTGGTGGAAAGTTCATCTGTTCAAAAAGTTTTGTGTAGCTCAAAACTTCTTGAGCGGATGAAATCTCAGTGGATGGATGCTGGAGGGATAGAGCGTATGAAACACATATGCAGTGAGTACACAACGGATGCATCGCATTTTCCAATGGATGGCAAGCTTTTTTTAACATTTTACATCCTCTTTGCATTCATTGGTGCAGTGGGACAGGAGCTTTACACTCTGACCATAGCTCCTGTCACTTCCCTGGAAGCTTTCACCAACTAGGGAAGACAGGGATCTTGTTTACGGAGGGCATAGTTAATGTCTTGGAGGACTTTGTCAATAGAATAGAATGGCATGGCATGGCATGGCATGGCATGGCATGGCATGGCATGGCATAGAATAGAATAGAATAGAATAGAATAGAATAGAATAGAATAGAATAGAAGCTGGAAGGGTCCTTAGAGGTCTTCTAGTCCAGTCCCTTACTCAAGCAGGAGAACCTATACCATCTCAGACAAGTGACTGTCCAGTCTCTTCTTAAAAACCTCCATTGATGGTGCAACCATGATTTCTGGAGGCCAGCTGTTCCACTGGTTAACTGTCCTCACTGTTAGGAAGTTTCTCTTTAATTCCAGGTTGTTTCTCTCTTTGATTAGTTTCTAACCATTATATATTGTTCTAACCTCTGGTTGCTTTGGAGAATAATTTGATTCCCTCTTTGTGGCAAATACTAGAATACTGCTATCATGTCACCTCTAATTCTTCTTTTCTTTAGACTAGCCAGGCCTCAAACCTGCATCCGTTCTCCTTCAGTAAATCTTGAAGGCGGAACTCTCTCAATATTGATCATTCCCACCTATTACACCTTTAACTCCTCACCTCTATGCTGGCTAGCCTGAAAACAGATCACAGACATGGATGAGAGATGTGGGAGGAAGTGGGGGAGGAAGACCCCTCTGTTTCTTCACCCCATGCATCTTCTGTATTTGGAAAAGCACAGTTGAGAGGACAAATATGTAGAACATTTCCACACTTCAGACAGATCATTTGGAAAATTTGAAAAATGGCTTAAACCCTCCATCCCAGATATTCTCCTACACACATTCATCCCTGCTTTCCTGCATGTTAAGGAAAACATATGACATTTGTTTGTTTTTCCATCTGTCACTGAAACTTGTTGGAAATGAAGCCAGGATAATTCACCCATTGGCTTTCCTTATATTTCCTCCCATTAAAAGTCTAAGGAAGAAATCTGTAATTCTCCTTGTTCCTGAAGCAGAATAGAGCTAAATGTCGAGGCAGCTGTCTCAATTTTGCTTGGAGGATACCAGTCTAAAGCAGCCATGAAAAAGAGACAGAAAATAGAAATAACAGATGACAAGTCATATTACTTTTTATATCTGAAAATGTATGCGTATTCTATATAAAATTGTGAGTGCCATGAAAAAGCAGAGCCACCATTTCTGAAGGGTAAAAATATGAACAATCATTAGATGTCAACAAGGAGGTATATACAGTATGCTTAACCCTTTACTAATCCCTCCTAATCACTGTTTGGATTTTTGTACCCAGAATTGGATATGCCTATAGGAAAGAGATGTTTGCAAGGGGGGAAAATTCAACAGAATGTCCTGGTCCATGGTTTCTTACAATGCCACCATCCTTCTATAGACAATGTGCAATTCCTTTATGAAAAGAAAGTATTCTTCTAGAAGTTCTAAAAAGAGCTCAAAATTCTAACCCGTTCTGGAATTTGGTACTCAATGCATTTTGATGCAAAATTTTTGTCCAAGTACTCAATGCACAAGCTATAACTTGTTGATATCAGTTGCTTTGTGATTCAGTACATTATTCCTTATGGGAAAAAATGGTACTTGTCATTTTTGTTACTCATCGTGCCTCCTGGAGCCAATTAACTCAGAAAGTTTCAAAGCAGTTGAGTACCAAAGTACTGTAAAAATTTTACTTTTTAAATTAATTTGAAAAAAAATGAAAATTTGAAAAAAGTAGTATTGGTTGTTACAGATTACAAAGTTGGTGTCCAGCCAAGCTATCAATATATATTCCAATGGTTATACTTCCTTACAGGTTGTGAATCTAATATAAATTTTCCAAAGGGAATTAAGTTAAACTCAATCAGTATACAGCTTCTGGAAATAAAAGAACTATTTATATTACTTCCTTAAACCTTAAACATTTCCCTCTTGGGAAGTCTGCCAAAAATATTTGGAATGGGGAATCCAATGTAATCATATCACTATGCAATCATTCACATGTTTTGAAAATGTTTGGAAGATGTATTCTGTACATGTTCCAGGCACAAATCTTCTATTCATTAAAAGAATCTGGCCTTTTTGCTAGCTTAAAAATGCTGCTGCTTTAAAGAATCCACTCATCCAAATTAAGACAAGTCTTAAAACAGTACAATCTCCCCTCCCTCTAAGTTATGACAGAAGTCTGAAAAGTTGGATTCATTCATTTAAGAACAGGAAAGTGGTGGATTCAGCGAAGACTGAAATACCTGGGAAGCATTTTCAAATCTTGCACTACTTTGTTTATAACATAAACACAAAGCACTTCCCTTTCATTGGTCATTAGAAAGTGATATGCTTTCAGCTGTTGACCTTCATAACTTGACATCTTGTTCTTCATCTTGTGATTGCTAATTATGCCTGGAAAGCACCAGAAATGATAGAGAAACAATTACTTGTATTAATTGTATTTGTCATATCTGATTCCAAATATCATATAAAAATGGTTGAATTAATTATTCTCTTGAATTTCTAATCTTGCCTTCCATATCTTATTATGGACATATCTTCCCAGTTCATTTCATCTCTGCAGAGACTTTAGGCTGGTCTTCATTACAACAAATGATTTACCTTAATAGACAAGGGGATACCAAGAAGATGGTATCATGAATTTTTAAAAACACCTCCCTGTTTTTGAGAGTAACATGTCTTTTCAAAAAAAAGAAAAAGATGGCCAATGGTCTGAGAATGTTTTACTTTGACGTATGTTTTGAAAACAATACTTAGTCTAGTAGTCCACATTTAATCCAAGAAAGTCCAAGTTACAAATGGAAGACTATTTGTAATTTGGTGAATAAAGTGGAATGATTATATAATAAAAATCTCATCTGAGAAATCCCATCAGAGACCTCTTCCTTCTGTTTGCTCCTGGATGATGACATCTTTCTGGTTTTCTGATTGCTTCTACAATGTTGGCCTCAGTAATTCACATGGGTTTTAATGTTTTGGGCTGCTAAGATTTCCCCAGGTCTCCACAATGAACTTCTCAAAGACTCCTGAAAATGGCATCCATTTCAAGCTACTCTTTGAACTGCAGCCAGCCTCTCAGATAATATCACAGGGATTTCAATAAGAATATAACAGCTGGATTGAAGTACAATGCGTTTATGTATACATGTAATAAATGTCTTGTTTTTTAAGATGATCTGAATTTTCATTGTTTTATTTTCATGTCTCGATTCATCTTTATTCCCTTGCTCTTTTGTAGTTAGAAAGACATCTAAAAACAGGCATGTCTAAAACAGATTTTACCTGGTTAAAAAACAATACCCACCAAAATGAAAAACACTTGGAAATTCTGAACCCCTTTAACATGGACTATATTCAGTTCAATTACCTGCATTTGTATCTTTCAGAACATACCAAACTGGGCTTGAGTCTGGTTCTTGTTACTGTTATGCACTGTCCTTCCCTTTTAAAAATGTATTACTTGGATATTACTTGGGAGACAAAAGTTGATGTGATCATGAAATAACACAGAACACCAGATAACTTTTTCATTTATAAAGTTAAACTAACTTCTGAGCACTATGATTATTCTTGTGACTTTGCTCTTAAATTTTACACATTACATAATGCTTTAAAATATAGAAGTCATAATTACATACTGAGCTATCAGTGCAATGTATTATGATATGGTATCTATTGAATAGTATTTAAATGTTGTTTATCTCTATGTGCCTGTTATCTCCATGCGGCTGATTTTTCGGAGTGTCAGGCTTCCAGGAATTCTGTAGCATTTTTCAATGTAGTTTGGGTCAACATGCTCACTATTTCCAACTTGAAAATATGCTTAAATCCATATATGTGTTGTGAAATTAAGGAGCTTTCATCATGTTTTTTTGACTGATAGTTTGAGTTCATGGAAATGTTCTGTTCGGCTTCTGCCTTTCTGTGTTTAATAGTGGCTGTTACAGTTCTTACACTGTATGTTGTAAGATAATTTTCATTTTTTTCTTCTGGGGCTACTGGATCTTTTTGTTTACTATCATTTTTGTAGAACTTTAAATGGTTTATATGCTACAATGTCATGTGCTTGTAATAAACTGTTGTCTGTTTCTGAAATATTTTTGATTTACAGCAGTGTTAGAGACAATTAAAAAATTAAAAAGGAAACAAAAGGACTGACATACCTCCTCTCCAGCAATCAACACCAATATAAGGAGAGATTAACACCAGGATTAATACCAGTCTAACAATGAAGTAGTAAATAATGAAGGAACTATCAACTCAGACAAACAATCAAACAATAAAAATAGCCTAATCAAGCAACTACTAAGAAGAAAAGAACTCTCTCACTGTAATAGGGCAAGGCACTGTATATAAAAAGAGAATAAATCCCATTCCCTTCTAGCACTATATGTTACCTAGTTGTTATCTAGTTAGGTAATGAAAAGTCTGCAAGAAAACAACTGAGCTCAGAGAGCACCAAGGACTCCACAATAAGTGTGTGCCAACACAGTCCCACATAAATATTTCTTAATGGTAGATGCATAGTTGTGTTTTAGCATCCAATTTCTTCTGTACATATGATATCTGACTTTGTACTGTATATATACACTTCTAAAATATGTTTCTTGTAACCTTTAATAAAATAGTAAATTTAACATGCAATCACAGAAGAACTCCAAATGTTTATATTTTAATATATTAAAAGTAATACAGAATAATATGTTTTAAGTATGTGTTTTTAACATGGTGATGAGCTTCATGTTATCTTCTGCTGCATTACACATAGGTATAAAATGAGTATAAATTGCTTCTGCACCAAATGGTCATGTCCATTCTTAAGATGGAACACTTGCTTTGCCAAGGTATTAAAGGAGAAATTCCAGAAATACTTACAATAATAATAGAATATTTATCAATTTTAAAAATCATTTTTGAGACTTGAGATTCATTTTGCAAATATTTTCTCATGTACTTCCCAACTAAGAATCCCATTTTTGTTGGCTGATGACCTGTATAGCATATTGGACCAAAATCTGTGTTTAGGATGCCATTAAGCAATGGAACTTAAGAAGCCCTTATCCCATGCTTTGGCTTTCTTGAATAGTCTAGATTCTCTCCTTTAGATCCTTGGTGACATTATTTATAGGGTATTTACTCACATCGTATGAGAGACATCAAATATTTCTAATAATATCCAGCCATGTCAAATGACAATTATGTCTTTAGTCAAGTTTGCCAAACAATGCTTTACTGGAAAAGGTTAGCCAAAAATGCCTCCAGTGAAGGATGGTGATGGGGAGGGCATGGGATAGTTCGTATGTTCATCCAACAGTATAAAAGTCTTTCAAGGACCAAACCTGCCTTGTCCTTCTTAAGATTGTAGTAGGTAAGTGCTGGGCAGCGGTGGTAAGGTCTGAATGGATGAAGCACCCATACATTCCATTCATACTGCTTGATTCTTATGCCTTGTTGTAAAAGTGAGAGGATTTACTTGGATCAGAGGGATCTCAAATCTATTCATTCAGCTCTAATCAGTGGCTTGTAGCTGAAAGGCTTAATAAACAAAACACAAACCACCAGTAAGAAGAGGCTGACCTTTTGTTTTGCAGCATTGGCCAGTGCTGAGCCTGAATTCCACCTATTCTCTTCATCAGGAGGTAAGAAGGTATTTACACTCACTCTTGAGAGATTCAGTGAGTTTGTTTTCTGGGTGCTGAGCTGAACAGACAGTTTTGAGTCTTTATTATTAGTGCCATGCAAGATGCTTTTTGGAGAGATTTTGCTCAGGTTGTAAGGTCTGATCTTTTAGTAGTATTTGATCTTGACGTCTGTTAGAGAAGCTTTATGAGCATTTCCTGTTCCTCTAAGCATGTGGCAGGAATCTGCAAACCTGCTTATTCTCACAAAAGATGAAGAGTGGCAATTAAAACAAAACAATAATGAAATCTCTTTGAATGTTCATATTTGGCTAGTAGTCACATGGATTTATAATGACCTTTCACTTTTGACTAAATCTTAAAAAATGTAGCTGAAATTTTGTTGTGTTTTATTTCTTTACTTCAAAATAGACTAATTTTTTTCAAGCTAAGTTTGTAGGTCTGGCTTTAAAGCAGCTTTGTTTCACATAAACGGAGAGCTTGTTCTTAATTGTAGGCCTATGTTTTGCCAAGAGTCGAAGCAGTGAGCAGGTATCCAGGCAACTAGTTCTTTTGGATCTACAGATGAACACACCAGTGAATAAAGAGATTTTAAGCTTTATTATTTAACAGTAGTAAACAGATTTTAAAGCATGACATAAAAAGCAAACATACCAAACAGGATGATAATCAAATCTCTTATAAGAAGATCCTTAATGTCAACAGCCTCCTGACCCCTGGGCATCTAGTTTCCATGGTGCCCAATGTTAGGTTCTGTACAGAAACTTTCAACAAACAACAACAACCCCATGGTGTTTATAAAAACCTTTCACCATGATTTAATAATCCTGCTATGGATAAAATTGTAAGACCTGATATTGATAGGCACATGATTCTAGGATGGGAATGGAAAGTCTAAAATTTCACAGGTTTGCAGCTATGTAAAGATCCCCATTCCTTCTCTTTTATTCAGCAAGCAAGAGCAAAAACCATGCAGGAGAGCTAAGAATGAGATATAAACTTCTAGACTTTTCTTAATATGAAGGAGAAATAAAAATGTGTCACTAAATTCAAAAATTCTTCTCCATTGCCAATACAGCCTAAGCATACAATTTTTCCTTTCAAACAATAAGGGTTACGATTTCTGCAACAACAACTAGAATGAACAAAAGGTAGAGAAGCAGAAAAATAGAATTGAAATTTAGAGGCCAAAGGAGACACAGACTACACTGGTCTGTGTATACATTTTTAACTTATTCTGTGATGTAAGCCCACTACAATCAAATTTTAGGTTTCCAATGGTTTATGGTTTAGCTGTTTTTTGATACTGGCTCTTGACAAAAATATCTCAGAATTATCAATCACAAGGAAACTGTTTTCTCTTCACATCTTTAGCTA
Organism: Laticauda colubrina; assembly: GCA_015471245.1. Taxonomy (NCBI): domain Eukaryota; kingdom Metazoa; phylum Chordata; class Lepidosauria; order Squamata; family Elapidae; genus Laticauda; species Laticauda colubrina. Next base: position 1,390,950 of record BLBF01000033.1, read on the forward strand.
AAAAAATTTTTTTTAACCAAAGAAACAGTGACTGTATTAGATGAAGAATACACATAGTAGAATGCAGTTTTCCTCAAAAGAGTGAGGTATAGTGATTACAAAAGTGTCAGCTGGGAAGAACCTGATCATTAAAGCTCTGTCTTCACTGGCACTTATGCCCAGCACAATCATGCCTAGGCAAGAATTTCTTGTCTCCATGACACTTATGTTGAGTGAGACAGCTTTAAGTTGTCACTAAGAGTTCTGTATAAAAGTAATATTTGAATCCTTCTTCCAACCCTGTCAAATTACGGCCTTAGGAATGAAGTCAGGAGAATGTGTTGTGGGTGGCATATCTCATTAGAGATATGCTTGGGGAGAACTAGAAAGTGGTAGAAGAGTTCCCCTGGGTCATTAGTCAACCACTGGAGCATCCATTACTTTCTTTGCCTTTGCTCTTTTCATTAGCACTTGATTTCATGAAGTCTGTTCAGATCTGTTACTTTTCCCTACTAGCAGACAGTTTCATCAATTTCTCCACAGGCATCCATGATGATGGAGAAAAGTGCAGACCATCACTATTTAAATAAGGGGAAGAAGAATTTGTGTGAATTGGCTATACAAGTATTGTATTCTGAAACTTATAACCCAGTTCATCATTCAGTAGTCTTGTTCATCCAATATACTGAACCATGAACTAGACAACTACATTTTAGCCAGTTGGGTAAATCCAGGCTGTTTAGTTACTAGAAGGTTCTTCATGTCATGGAAATTTAGAATTAATTAGATTAATTTAATAAACTGGTTAAGTGTGCAAGATGGATGTGCATATTTTTCAGTGAGATTGAATAGCGCACAAACTTTTTCATAATGTGCCTTGATTCCCCAATTCTTGCAATAACTGCTTATCCACTTATTAGTAGACATGCATTCTTTTCATGGAAGAAAAGGACTTTTCTTCAAAGTAGATTGAGATAACCTGAGATAGCAAAGTAGGAGATTGCATGAAACAGCACATTAGTTGCGATCTCCATATGAGTTGTTTCTTTCTTCACCAGTGCTCTCTGTTAAGCTGCAGCCATGTCATCTGACAGTGAGATGGCAGTTTTTGGGATTGCTGCCCCCTTTCTTCGCAAGTCGGAGAAAGAGAGAATTGAAGCTCAAAACAAGCCCTTTGATGCCAAGTCATCCATCTTTGTGGTGGATCCTAAGATTTCCTTTGCAAAAGGTGTTCTCCAGAGCAAGGAAGCGGGGAAAGTCACAGTTAAGAAAGATGGTGGAGATGTAAGTAGAAAAACACCTCACAAGATAAAAATAAGGCTTTGTTATCCTATGCATGAATTTGACTGAAATATCATTTTCTCCCTTGTAGTCTGTGACTGTTAAAGATGACCAAATCTTTCCAATGAACCCACCCAAATTTGATAAAATTGAGGACATGGCCATGATGACCCACCTCAATGAACCTGCTGTCCTGTATAACCTCAAAGAGCGTTATGCAGCCTGGATGATTTATGTAAGGATCTGAACATTACCACTGAATTCAGAACTGAAGATTTTATGGCCACAAGCAAACAACTACTAACTTGTCTTTTCTTTCCAGACCTATTCAGGTCTCTTCTGTGTCACCGTCAATCCCTACAAGTGGTTGCCAGTGTACAACCCAGAGGTGGTTAATGCATATAGGGGGAAAAAACGACAAGAGGCCCCTCCTCACATCTTCTCCATCTCTGACAACGCGTATCAATTCATGTTAACTGGTGAGCAGATAAGTAAATGAATATTTCTGGGGAAAAAAAACAAGGTGGGGAAAAAAGGAAGAACATGCTTCTAGAATTTCCAGACGGAGTCTTTCTTGATAACAGAAATGAACAAGTCAGATGCTAACTGTTCATAAGTAAAACACATAATTAGCACAAACATTTATTACTGCTTGGATTACTTCTTCATTTCTTTGCTTTCTAGATCGTGAGAATCAATCAATCCTGATCACGTGAGTATACCTGCAATAGTGATTTTTCTGGTCAGTAGACGTTTCACAGAGCAATATACTAGCTAACATCATGGTCTTTTACTCTGTTTTAACAGTGGAGAATCTGGTGCTGGAAAGACTGTGAACACAAAACGTGTCATTCAGTATTTTGCAACAATTGCAGCTGCTTCTGACAAGAAGAAGGAAGAACCACAGCAAACTGGCAAGTTAAAGGTGAAGTATGACATTGGGAGAAGATTACACATTGCTTTTTGACAATTTCATTTTGTTTAAAAGTTGACTTAGTAATGCTACTTTTACAGGGCACCCTTGAAGATCAAATCATCAGTGCCAATCCCTTGTTGGAAGCTTTTGGAAATGCCAAGACTGTGAGGAATGACAATTCATCTCGCTTTGTAAGTTACAGTTTCAAACATGTGTGGGAGCGTAATTCTTTTTGTGCCAATCTTCTTAGCTGTATTAAAGCTAAGGCCCGGTCCCACTGCACTTATGGATGCAAAGAGGATGTAAAACGTTAAAAAAAGCTTGCCATCCATTGGAAAATGCTATGCATCCGTTGTGTACTCATTGCATACGTGTTTCATACACTCTATCTGTCGAGCATCCATCCACTGCGATTTCATCTGTGCAAGAAGTTTTGAGCTGCACAAAACTTTGTGAACAGATGAACTTTCCGCCGTGTACGATGTAAATCCGCGACATATGAGCAACAAACGTTCTATGTCCGTTTATCATCCATTAAACATCTGCTGTATCCTCTCTGCATCCTCTGGGCATCCTCACAACTCACATCAACTGCAGCTGAAAACGGAAAGAAGGAGGAAAGAAAAGGAACATCTGTACATCGTTAGTAGCACGGAAATAGAAAGGATGTGCAGTGAATGGTTTGCATCTGATATACATCCGCGCAGCATCCCCTTTCTTTCCTTTAGGCGTACGTGATGTATCCGCTTCATCCGCTATACATCCACTTTGCAATTATCCCCCGGAACCCCTTTGGAGGTGTCATCCGCTTTCATCCGCTAGGCTTCCAATGAACATCTGTTTAACATCCCCGCTACATGCTACCCACGTCCGTTCTTTTCCATTCTTTTCCGTTCTGTTTATGCAAATTTTCACCACTTTTTGGAGCGGATGACAATGGATGGAGCCACCCCCGAAATTTTGCTCATCCGCTGTATTCTTTATGCATATGTTTTGCATCCGTCGGCCAGTGGGACCGGGCCTTAACAATGACATCTGTATTAAAGATGACAATGAATCAGAGACAACAGGTTGTGTTTGGGAATGGAGCTTTCTAGACAAGATACAATGTTATTGTACTTGTTTTTCAGATTAAGAAAGCCTCACATCAAACTTATGCAGCAGCATCAAAATAACACAAGCAGTGTTGTATATTGAACTGCAAGCTCCACCTCTTTGGGATGTGTCTATGACATCACAATGCACTTACAAAAGGGGAAGGCCTTCTGTCATGACAAGGCATTGCTACTTCAGTCGTTCTGTCCTTCCTTGCCTGCCCCTCCTCCCCCATCCCAACAGATCCTGATGAAGAGGTCTATCCATAGGCCAAGCCCAAGTCCCATTTTGGAACACTGAAATCCAGGAGTAGTTTAAGGAAACTGAGCCCCCCTTTCCCATTTAACATGGCACACTGTGACATTGGTATTTAAAAAGGAAAGAAATTGATTGCAATTACTATTTGCAATGTTTTACGTTCACATTCATCTCATCTCATTAAATAAAGAATAAAAATATTTTTTATAAACCATTACTAACATATCAACTCACTTTGTCTTTCTCCCATATAAACCTCAACTGTTGTCCCAAAAGTATGATTCAAAAGGCAACTGGCCTTCTCTCTCTCTCTCTCTCTCTCTCTCTCTCTCTCTCTCTCTCTCTCTCCCTCCCTCCCTCCCTCCCTCCCTCCTTCCCTCTCCCCTCTCTCTTTCTTTCTTTTTCTTTCCTTTTGAACAATACCTTTGGGGCAACCATGACCTGGATGACTGAGAATCTCCATAGACAAACCTCAACTGTTTTTCTCTTTTAATTCATTCATATACACTTATATTAAAGTTTAATAATTACTGTGTCATGAATATTATCAAAATAAAGTTTCACATATGGCATATTAATTTTTTTGTAATTTTATAATGGTAAACTATTTCTTTTTTTTTTCTTAAAACTTCTGAGATGAATTAGGTTTAAAAAATTACAATTTTTAAAAACACCATACATTCTGTAGCCAGAGACCGAAATTTCTGCTATTAAAAGGAAAATTCTCTGCACCACCCTATTATACAGTTAAATAAATAAATTGAAAATATATTGTAATTAAATACTATTTTCTCCATAGGGCAAATTCATCAGAATTCATTTCGGTGCCACTGGCAAACTGGCTTCTGCAGACATTGAGACATGTGAGGGATATTTCTTTGTGTGTTTATTTGACCCTTTCTTTCTTCCTGAACTAATTCAATTTCATTGCTTTGCCAGATCTGCTGGAGAAGTCCAGAGTTACCTTCCAGCTCAAGGCTGAAAGGAGCTACCACATCTTTTATCAGATCATGTCCAACAAGAGGCCAGAACTGATCGGTAAGGAGAATTATTCATTTGGAGGACTATTTCCACTATTAAACATTACAAATTGCTGATGATTGAAAATGAAATCATGTTTGTGCTTCTTTTTATGCAGAGATGCTTCTGATTACTACCAACCCATATGACTACCATTTTGTCAGCCAGGGTGAGATCAGCGTCCCCAGCATTGATGATCAGGAAGAATTAATGGCAACTGATGTATGTAATGTGCAGAGTCGGGAACATAAAATTGTAATTTGATTAGACAAACAATAATATTTGGTTTAAATGTTTGAGTATGTGTGGGATTTGGGCATATGATGAGTGGCATAATGTTCCAAGAGGAACACTGGCAGAGACAACTAAAGGCTACTGTAAATGCCAAAATGATTTCAAGTGAGTTTGAACCTTCAACTTGGCTCAGTGCTGGATTAGACAGAATCCTTTCTTTTGCTTGAATTAATAGGAAGCCATTGACATCCTGGGCTTCACTGCTGAGGAAAAGACAGCCATTTACAAGCTGACAGGAGCTGTCATGCACTATGGGAACATGAAGTTCAAGCAGAAACAGCGAGAGGAGCAGGCTGAGCCAGATGGCACAGAAGGTATTTGAAAAAAAATATGGCAAAATCATTTAAAATAATCCAGAACAAATTAGGGTATAATTTTACAGAAACACACCCCATGCTTCCCTAGTGTTTTCTAGAAGGATACTCATATCGATCATTTGAAGTAGATAGTAGACCATAAAATATTATGCTTTCATCTATTTATTAGTATTTAACAAGGAGGAAGTTTTCATTATTTTTACTGATATTATAGTAAATACTCTTAAAACCCTTTTTCTTCTTTTCCAAAAATCACTTTTTGGTAAATGAAGCTATAATTTTAGAGAATGAACATTCCCAGTATTGGGCAAGTAGAACTCAGCCAATGCTAACCAAAAGTCTCTTTTGTACTTTTTCCAGTCTGATTTTAATGTTCATTACTTAACTTTTCCATGCTGCATGAGATTTATAATAAAAAAGATTCTAACCCTAAACTCTTTCTTGTCTATTTTCAGTTGCTGACAAGGCTGCTTACCTCACGAATCTCAACTCAGCAGATCTGTTGAAAGCTCTGTGCTTTCCCCGGGTCAAGGTCGGCAATGAATATGTCACCAAAGGCCAAACTGTCCAGCAGGTAATGTTACTTTAAACCAAGTCTCCCAAACCCTGGCATCTTTCAAGATGAATGGATTTATAATTATAATACTTGTAATATCAATATTCAAAATGGTAATTAATAATGATAAAATTCATTCTTCTTTCTTATCTGTATTCAATAGACTAAGGCATCTGAATAATAGATCATCAAGAATCTAAGTTTCTTACATAATTATAACTAAACTGAAATAACCAATTGTACCAAAACTGGGAAGATGGAGCACTAGATGATCTATATGGATAAATCTAAAACTATATCAAATGATTGAGCTAGATCTATATAAATATTGTATGGATATGTTTTTAGTTTCTACAAAGCTTACTTCATACGAATAAGCTTTTTTTGCATATTTTTTCAGATTTTATTGCTATATCTTTATTTGTTCTTCATCTTTCTTTCTCTGACATACACAAACACACACACACGTGTGTGTGTGTGTGTGTATACACAGGCATACATCTTCTATATATATAAAAGTGAAAAACCAATCATGCATCATCACAAAATCTCCAGAACCATAAAGCCTACAAACTTGAAATTTGGCACATATGTCCGTTGGCTTCTTGGTATTCACTAAGAAAGGATTTTTCAAAATGACCATCAGACCATTAGTATTTCATATATTATTATGGTATTAACACGCTCAGATGCTAAGAAGTTTTACTCCCCCTCCCCACCTGAAAGGAAATCTGTTCTAAATGCAAAACACAATCAGAGGAGAGGAGTTTCAGTTTTAGTTTCACAGCACCAAACAGCTTTAGTATAGAACAGTTGAGCTAATCCACCTTGCTGTCTCCTTCTTGCTCACATAGCAAATACTGTTTCAGTTTCCAAACAGCTCTCAACTCTCTCATACACTGACAGGAGGCTAGCCAGATGAATACCGATGGATGATGGTAGGCAGTGGCAGATTCCCCCCCCCCTTTATTTTCCTCCCCCAAAACTAAGCCCTAGCACATAATTTTATACCAAAGCACAGGTATTGAGCTAATACACTATATATAAGATTGGAAGAATTATTAATTTAAAATATCCCTTATGCATATTTATTTTGCCATTGTCTTCTTATTCTAGGTCTACAATAATGTTGGTGCTCTGGGTAAGGCCGTTTATGAGAAGATGTTCTTATGGATGGTCATTCGCATCAACCAACAATTGGATACCAAACAATCCAGACAATATTTCATTGGTGTGCTGGACATTGCCGGCTTTGAGATCTTTGATGTAAGGAACAGGGAGAAAGATGTATATATAAACAGATAAGAGGAACAGTGTTTGATTTACTCAAATTTATTTCATCTTAATTCATCTTAACAAAACTCTCTTCTTTTTTTATAGTACAACAGCTTGGAACAGCTCTGCATCAACTTCACCAATGAGAAACTGCAACAGTTTTTCAACCATCACATGTTTGTCCTAGAGCAAGAAGAGTACAAGAAAGAAGGAATTGAATGGGAGTTTATTGACTTTGGCATGGACCTGGCTGCCTGCATTGAACTCATTGAGAAGGTCTATTTTATAGTAGACTTAACTAATGCATATTTCAGATAGGATAAGAAATGGTTTAGGTTTCTCTCAAAAATAATTGATGAAAATCCCAACTGAAACTACATGTACCATCATCTTGTTTTGACCTGCCCGTTTCAGTCTTTAACTGCTTCCCTTCCTTTATTATTATTTTTCTAGAAAGTTTAGCTCTCAGCTTTTCTAATGGCTTTATTCGAAGGACAACCTAAGAAAGAATAAATACAATTATAGCAGGATCCTAATCAATTTATAATAACATGCTCAAACCAATTCTTGACATAAAAATAAATGTATATGTAGAATGTACCTGATAGTAAGTATGAAATCTTGTTAGATATTCATAATTGTTTATTGAAGTACAAGTTAGAAGATGTAGTCTACTTTTCAGTGAGAGAATGTGCCTCCATGTTTACATTTTGTTTCTTTTCAACACCTCTGCTCTGATTTGACTTGTGTGTGTATATATACTTGCTGAAGCAACCATGTCATTGTTCTTTCTAGCCCATGGGCATTTTCTCCATCCTGGAAGAAGAGTGCATGTTTCCTAAGGCAACAGACATGTCCTTCAAGAACAAACTTTATGACCAGCATATTGGCAAATCAAACAACTTCCAAAAACCCAAGCCTGTCAAAGGCAAGCCGGAGGCCCACTTTGCCTTGATACACTATGCTGGCACTGTGGATTATAATATCAGTGGCTGGTTGGAGAAAAACAAGGATCCCTTGAATGACACTGTAGTGGGGCTCTACCAGAAATCCTCAATGAAGACTTTAGCTTTGTTGTTTGCTGACCGCCCTGCAGAAGGTGAGAGCTATAATGAAAGGATTTTTTTTTCTTGAATGAGAAAAAATGTTCAAGAAACGTAAGATTTATATATTTTTTTCTATTCATTTCAATTTTAGAGGGCACTACCAAGAAGGCTGCCAAGAAGAAGGGTTCTTCTTTCCAGACTGTGTCTGCACTGTTCAGGGTATAGTATAATGTTATACTGGGATTCCTTTGAGAGGAAGGAAAAAATACTATGTAGTAATAATGCGACAACTTTTTTGGGTATTTAAGAAAGATATTGAATTGGACTGAATTTGTAGAATTCGCAACTTAAAATAAGTCTTTGCATGCTTCTGGATAATTCAGATATAAAGAAAGTGTATGGAATATTATTGGCTGGTAGAACAAAATCAGTGCTGAAACTAAAAATCACAGAAGTATAGTGATGTTTTGTATACTATTTTGCTTTCACCTATCTCTGAGGTGTTAATCCTAATACTTCTTTAAAGTTCCCAAAAAAGCCATATGCACTTAGCCCATCAATATCCAGGTAGATATATGTAGACAAGTCCCATGATGAACATTTATATAGCAAGCAAATGAGCTAATATTACACTGGAACTGTACTTTGGTTCAAAGTCACTTTGCAAGCATACATGACAGTAGCCCAAGCATCAAACAATATTTTAGCTGCATATGTTAGATCTTTGTGGAGTGGACACTGTTGTTTATCTTATTTTTAACCCACCCAATGGCTAGAATTAATTTGCATTCAATAGACCTGTTTGTTTGGATACATGATTTTCCTGTAAAGGAATACATTGATTTGTTTGGAATTTTGTACAGAAATATTTCTTTTCTGGATCTATAGGAGAACTTAAACAAACTGATGACCAATCTGAGAAGTACTCACCCGCACTTTGTGCGTTGCATTATTCCCAATGAAACAAAAACACCTGGTAAGGCATTGTGGGGGGTGGGTATGATAGGTATTTTACAATGCTTGTCTCTGTATGTGGTTTGGTCCTAATTCTTTTTTTAATGATTTTTTTAAAAAGGTGCTATGGATCATGAGCTTGTGCTGCATCAGCTGAGGTGCAATGGTGTGCTGGAAGGCATCCGCATTTGCAGAAAGGGATTTCCCAGTAGGATAATTTATGCTGATTTCAAACAGAGGTCAGCTTGACCTTCTTATAGAGTTCTTTACATTTTTATCTCTCTCTGCATTCTCTCTCACTCCCTCTCCCTTTGCCTCTCCCTCCCTCCCTCCCTCTGTCTGTCTGTCTATCTATCTATTTTTCTATCTATCCATCCATCCATCCATCCATCCATCCATCCATCCATCCATCCATCCATCCATCCATCCATCCATCTATCTATCTATCTATCTATCTATCTATCTATCTATCTATCTATCTATCTATCTATCTATGCCAATCTGCCATAGTAACTGTCTGTGATAGAGTACCTCTACCCTAATTTAACATTCAAATAGATTCAAGATACTAAAGTACTAAATTAATTGAAAGCAGCAATCATATCAATATGCAGAATAAAATGTTGGGAGGAGGATGAAAGGGAGTTTTGCTCATTTCTCCCTTTTCAGACTTTTATTCCTTTTGACAACTTCTTTTTCTTTGAAAATAACAGGAAGGAAATTATAAATGTTTTCTTGATTTAGGGGTGAGTGGGCTTTAGGTCCTGTGGAATCAAAATATTCCCTCATCTAGCCGACCTGTCTTGTTTATCGTTCCATTAGAGAGCAAGATGCTAGTAAAGGATGTGCAAGCATGGTATTTTCCTCCAGTGACAAATTCTATCTCTTTCTACCTTTGAAGGAAAGATCCAGCATGTCCCATGATACCTTGGAAACCTTCTTACATATCCTGAGCTTGTAACCTTAGAACAATGCATTAAATATAAATGACTTTGACATTGAACTCTCTTGTTTTCTCAGTGTAATGTTATTGAGCTTAAGAGAGTTTTTCGTTCTGGACACCCAGAACCCCTCACCAATCTTTTCACCAGTTTACTTAGAAATTAAGTTCCTACTTAAGTTAGCAGGCTAGAATTGCTATAACTTCAGAAAGTGAAAAAAGGAGTAAACATTCAACTATTAAGATTTTTGTAATCTAATTTCTTTCTCATTACAATAAATCTAGTTAAAGAAACTTCTCTTGATCCTGTTGCTTTTAGGTATAATTGGTTATCAACAGTTTGACAAGCCATATTTATTTATTTCTCACATTTCTATGCTGCTCAATTCCCAAGTGATCTGGGCAGTTTCACAAACTAAGTATACTCACCCCTAACAACAACAACAACACCCAGTCTGAACTTCTGGCTGACTGTGCAATGATTAATAATAATAATATCCAGCAGAGTATTCACAAAGAAGAAACTACAAAACAATACAACTTACTTCTACTAATCTTTCAGTAAAAGCAGTCCCACCCAAACCACCTAAGCCCATATTGAGAAATGAATAAATATTTTATAGCATATTTATGTTCAATTTTTTTTTACTGAGGACAAATAATTATTAAAAAAAAACTGTTAGACATTACACAGGAAGATTTATAGGTGGTATTTTTTCTACTAGATACAAAGTTCTGAATGCAAGTGCCATTCCAGAGGGCCAGTTCATTGATAGCAAGAAAGCTTCTGAGAAACTTCTTGGATCCATTGATGTGGACCACACTCAGTATAAATTTGGACACACCAAGGTATGTATAAGTCATTGTCCTAAATACTGTTTTGTATTTTGTAGTGCTTACATATGACATTCTGTAATGCTCCCCCCCCCCCAGGTGTTCTTTAAGGCTGGTCTTTTGGGTCTTCTAGAAGAAATGAGAGATGATAAGTTGGCCCATCTGATAACACGCACCCAAGCTATGTGCCGTGGTTTCTTAGCAAGAACAGAATATCAGAAAATGTTAGAAAGGAGGTGAGAATCGCATAATTATTTAAATCAATTTGGTCAGAAGGTTTTGATTGGTGCATCTGTGTTACATGTAATTTAAGGAACACTATTTAACTTTGTTGATAGGGAGGCTATCTTCACTATTCAGTACAATGTCCGTTCATTCATGAATGTCAAACATTGGCCATGGATGAAACTGTATTTCAAGATCAAACCTTTGCTAAAGAGTGCTGAAGCAGAAAAAGAAATGGCCAACATGAAGGAAGAGTTTGAGAAAACAAAGGAACAGCTTGCAAAGTCAGAGGCTAAGAGAAAGGAACTTGAAGAAAAAATGGTGTCTCTGATGCAAGAGAAGAATGACTTGCAACTCCAAGTCCAAGCTGTAAGCAAACAGAATTTTAAATATTATTCTTTTATTGGCTAGTCCAGTGTAGCTTAATAAGCAATCATTTATAGATTTCAAGGGAAATCTTTGGGATTATTTAGAAATTCACCCGTATTATTACATATATTAAATATCTTATTACATCATAACACTGTTTCATCATTGACAATACATAAAGGTACATAAAGACTGTAATGTAACACGTAAACTACACTTGTTTTTATGTTGTATGAACTAATATTATCAATTTATTAAGAGTCAGTTGGAATTAGGTGGCATCAAAAATCAAATAAATAAAAAAGTTCTACATTAAACTGATTTTTAGCCAATATACAGGAAATATTTATTTTTGTTTATGTTCCAAAAAATGCTGAGAGCTGATCCCATGTATATTGCTTAGTGAAATATGACTTTCTCCATCAGAGTAGAAAGTTTTGTATATGTGTGGATATTTTAATTAGGATACATTTTTTTTGAAAAAAATCTATACCTTCCTTTCATAGGAAGCTGATGGCTTGGCAGATGCTGAGGAGAGATGTGACCAGCTAATCAAAACCAAAATCCAACTGGAAGCTAAAATTAAGGAGCTGACTGAGAGAGCTGAAGATGAAGAAGAAATGAATGCTGAATTGACAGCCAAGAAGAGAAAACTGGAGGACGAATGCTCAGAACTGAAGAAGGACATTGATGATCTTGAGCTGACACTGGCCAAGGTTGAAAAGGAAAAGCATGCTACAGAAAACAAGGTACTGGTCAAAAATATACCAAAATCAAATTGCTACCCTCTACTGCCATTTCAGAATACATAGAACATTTTCACTCTGTCTGTTTAAAGGTAAAAAACCTTACTGAAGAGATGGCGGTCTTGGACGAGACCATTGCCAAACTGACCAAGGAGAAGAAAGCCCT
>BLBF01000033.1:1408220-1424398 GCA_015471245.1 Laticauda colubrina
ACCCGAAGGAAGCTGAACAGCACACACACACACACACACACACACACACACACACACATATATCCAAAATTTAATAATTTTGCATGTTTCGTGAGTCCACTTTCATAATACCCCATTTGTTTATGCAATGCAAGATGTGCAATCTATTCCACTTTATTATTTCTGGAGGCTGTTCTGTTTTCTTAAACACTTTAGGTATCCTTACTAAATATTGTACATTGTAATATCTGGAAGTAAAAAATGTGGAATCATTTTAAATCATTTAAATGATCATTTATTTAAATCATTTAAATTATTTAAATGAATCATTTTAAATGATTTCCTGTGGAATCATTTAAAAGGTTGCCATTTTTCCTTTTTCCATGTTGCTTAGGCCAATCTTGAAAAGATGTGTCGCACACTAGAAGATCAGCTAAGTGAACTTAAAACAAAAGACGAAGAGCACATGCGTACCATTAATGATATTAATGCTCAAAGGGCTCGCCTACAAACAGAAGCAGGTAAACGATGAAATATATTTTGAGAAAATGATTTTGTATCTTTTTGTCCCCAATGTGAAGAATCTTGTTAAATTGGATTCCCGAACTGATTTTTGAAATGAATTGAGCTGAATTCTAAAACTCCCCAGTGGAGAAAATGTTTTATTCCAAACATGTCATATATTCCTTGCTTCAGGTGAGCTCTCACGACAAGTGGAAGAAAAAGATTCTTTGATCTCCCAGCTGTCCAGAAGCAAGCAAGCTTTTACTCAACAAATTGAGGAACTGAAACGACAACTTGAGGAAGAGATAAAGGTACAGAAGCTGAATTATGCATTTCTTTTTATTGTCTTTCATGCTGCCAGAAGTACATACAGAACCTCCTGAAGTGCTTCAGAAAATTTCCTTACATGACACTTGCTGTTATTTGTGTATTTATTGAATTGTTATATGTTCCTTTCTCTCTCTTCTCATTTCTTGTGAAATCTTATCCTGGAACATTATGTTTTTAATTATGTTTGATGACCTGGCAATTTGAAGAATCTCTAATATTTGGTTAACTCTACAGGCCAAGAATGCCCTGGCTCATGGTTTGCAATCTGCTCGACATGACTGTGACCTCCTTCGAGAGCAATATGAAGAGGAGCAGGAAGCCAAGGCTGAGCTACAACGTGCCCTGTCCAAGGCAAACAGTGAAGTTGCCACATGGAGAACAAAATATGAGACTGATGCCATTCAGCGGACTGAGGAACTGGAGGAGGCGAAGTATGTTCAATAAACATATTGCAACTTTCAAATAAATTTGTAGTGTGAATAGAGCTAGATTAGTGTTTTTTCAGAGAGGAGTGTTTGCCGCAATATATTCACTGAACAATATTTTATTGAGTGACTTGGGATAAAATTGTGAATTTAAATTAACTCCTGAGATTTTGCAGACCAATTTATCCTGAATTTTCCTGAAGCTGAAGCAGAATGATTGAAATGAGATCATTCACTAGACAGTTCATTCAGCCAAATCAAATATTTTACTGCTATGATGCATTGGGTTTATGTTTCTTCAGGAAAAAGCTTGCTCAGCGTCTGCAGGAAGCTGAGGAACATGTAGAAGCCGTGAATTCCAAATGTGCTTCCTTGGAGAAGACCAAGCTGAGGTTGCAGAATGAAGTGGAGGACCTGATGATTGACGTAGAAAGGTCCAATGCAGCTTGTGCAGCTCTTGATAAGAAGCAGAAGAACTTTGACAAGGTAATTTGAGCTGCTGTTTTCACTATCATTGTTTTAAAAGTGAAATGCACTGCATATAAGTTTTAAGTTTAATTAACTTATTTCTTGCTGTTTTGGGGTTTCTTTTAGATTCTGGCAGACTGGAAGCAAAAATACGAGGAGACTCAGTCTGAACTGGAAGCTTCCCAGAAGGAGTCTCGGTCTCTGAGCACAGAGCTCTTCAAGATGAAGAACGCGTATGAAGAATCCTTGGATCACCTGGAAACCGTGAAGCGTGAAAACAAGAACCTGCAACGTAAGCACATGTTAATATATGCACTCACTCAAGCCTAATCATGGTTTTATAGTAGGAAGTTTCTACTTCACTTCCATCTAGTCCTATTTACTTTGATGAAAGATGGGGAAGTTATATTCCTCCAGATGTTACTGAAATGCAACTTCCAGCACCACCAGCCAAGATAAGCAATGGTGAGGGATGTTGTTCAACATCATGTGTATAGTAATAGCTTCCTCATGGTTGCCTTAGGCTGCTCATACCTTCAATCCATCAAATGTAAAGCATTAATATGAACAGTAGAACTTGTATTTCTGTTAAAAGCTGGATAACATTTTGTAACATTTTGCACAGCAAGATTTCTCTTTGCTGTTCCACTTTTTCACTGTATTTTGTGTCACTCTAATAGAGGAGATTGCTGACCTCACAGAGCAAGTTGCTGAGGGTGGAAAAGCTATTCATGAGTTGGAGAAAGTGAAGAAGCAGATTGAGCAAGAGAAAGGAGATCTCCAGAGTGCCCTAGAAGAAGCTGAGGTAATTATATCATTGGTTAAATTTAAAAAAAATGTACTCCTTGCAGTGAACTAAATAATTCTATTGGTAGGATATTCTTACTTAATAAACTTTCAGGTTATAGCTCCATAATGATTGCTTTATTGTCTTTTTACTTTTAAGGCCTCTCTGGAACATGAGGAGGGCAAACTCTTGCGCATCCAACTTGAGCTGAACCAGGTGAAATCTGACATTGACAGAAGAATTGCAGAGAAGGATGAAGAAATTGATCAGCTGAAGAGGAATCACCTGAGGGTAGTAGAGTCCATGCAGAGCACCTTGGATGCTGAAATTAGGAGCAGGAATGATGCCCTGAGGCTTAAGAAGAAGATGGAGGGCGATCTGAATGAGATGGAGATCCAACTCAACCATGCTAACCGTCAAGCTGCTGAAACACTAAAGAATCTCAGGAACACACAAGGCCTGCTCAAGGTACATATTTACTTCTATATTCAAGACAGAGTTGATGTTTTTATTGTATCACAACTATTTTCAAAGACAAATATTGCAATAACCTGTTTTAGGATACCCAAATACATCTGGATGATGCTTTGAGAAGTCAGGAAGATTTGAAGGAACAAGTGGCTATGATTGAGCGCAGAGCAAACCTCATGCAGGCCGAGATTGAAGAGCTCCGGGCAGCTCTGGAACAGACAGAAAGGGCCAGAAAAGTGGCTGAACAGGAGCTTCTGGATGCCAGTGAGCGTGTGCAGCTCCTCCACACCCAGGTAGATAAGTTTTTATTTCAAAAATAGCAAAAGTAGAAATATTTTTGTGCTTCCTAACTGCTTTGGGACATTTTAGTAAATCCCAAATGGCTAGATAGTGTTTATTCAATAACTAAGAACTTATTCAAAATTGAATGCTTATTTACTCTCTGGAAACTATATTGTTTTTCTCTCAAATTAGAACTAAACTCTTCTCTTTGTAGTCACCTCTATTCTGCAACAATTATTCTCAAACCAACAGTTCTAGCAGTCATTTATTTTCCTTCCATTCCTGGATTGGATAGAAAATTTCAGCTCTTCCAATTATTTAGTCTCTTTCTTTCTCTGTATGCACACTTGTGGCTTCTGTCTTCTTTGAAAAATCATTGACCACATTATTTTTAAATAGAACACCAGCCTGATCAACACCAAGAAGAAACTGGAAACAGATATTGCCCAGATCCAGAGTGAAATGGAGGAGACTATTCAGGAGGCACGCAATGCTGAAGAAAAGGCCAAGAAAGCCATCACTGATGTGAGTAAAATGGGATTTTGCTGAAAATATTAGTCAATTTACACCAGACATTCTGTATTCTCATCTGTTTGGTTCATTTATTATTAGGCAGCCATGATGGCAGAAGAATTGAAGAAGGAACAAGACACCAGTGCCCATCTTGAAAGGATGAAGAAGAACCTGGACCAGACTGTGAAGGATCTGCAACACCGTCTTGATGAGGCAGAGCAACTAGCCCTGAAAGGAGGGAAAAAACAGATCCAGAAATTGGAGGCCAGGGTATGTATGATTCACAAATAAACAATTGCCATGCATATATTTGTGAACTTTTGATTTGCTTTCTCTGTGTGTAGTATTACCTGAATATTCAGAGAAATATTGAAGAGCAACAATATGGTCTACACATGGTCTGCCCAGCATAAAGTTGCCCTACATATCCCAAGGTTTGCTACCTGTATTTTTTCATTACTCTTATTATTTTTTTCACTTTTTAATTTCTTCACCCACTCCTAATTTTTTTTTAATTTCCATTAAAATTATACCATCTTTTTGCCTCCTTTAAATCATTATTTATTCTCCTTGATTACATTATTTGCCACAGTCTTTTTATTTTGTACACATTATACAATAACTTTTTTTTATCCTCACTTTTTTCCCTTTCTGCAGATTTTTCATCTACAGCCTTTTTAATGAGATAATTCCAGCAATCCTTTGTCATATTTCCTGTTGGTATCATTCAAAAAGCCCCTGTGTCATTTTGAGATCTAACCAGCCTGTAAGATTTCTCAAGAATTATTGCAAGAAGTTCTGTGACAACCTCCATTTGTTATTTTGGTAGCCTAGAAAGTCATTTATCTGCCCTAGAGAGCTGAATTCATTCAAATTAACTTGTTTCTCTTTTATGTTCTTCTTGTCTGTTTTAAGGAGGCCTGGTTTACTGTTCCCTTTTTTCCCAATGGCATAGTGGCGATCATCCATTTCCCTTTTTCTTACAACAGATCTATCACTCTTTGGGTTTCCTTTTGGTTTCTAATATACACAAATAACTTTTTAAAGTGTGTTTTTAATATTTCTTGATGGCCAGTCTTCACTCCTTCTGCCTTTTTGATGTTGGGCATTTGCCACTCCCTTCATTTTATTACAGTTTAACACACTCCTGATTATACAGAGAACAAAAACACTTTCCCCCCATATTTGTAAAGTGTAATCTTATAATATATATTCCTACAAGATAAGATCTATTCTTACAAGAGTCTTTTCCCAGGAATTGGCCATTGTCACTTAGTCCACAGCTTTCTTAATAATACCATGGATGTAGACTGTGTTTAACTTCCAAGACCCTACTTTTTTTTTCATGCACCATGATGCTCAACCAGAAATATTGATGAAAAAGCTACTTGTGCTCCCAATTCCCTTATCTTCTTGCCTAAGGAACTTGCATTCATCAACTACACTTCACTTGATTCACACTATATCCATCCTTCTCCTTTCTCTTAGTGTCACATACGCATTTCTTGCTTTCCTTTGTAAATTCCTGCTTTTCACCATTTACTTCTTCTAAACTGCATTTGTTAATATACCATGGTGTCACTGGATGGAACCATCAATATTGATCTATACCATCCACCATGGCAGAAGCCAATTAAGTTACCTGCCTCATTTGTCCCCATGTCGCATGCAGCATTGCCTGTGGTGTTCAGTCAAATGCCATTTGGTTTCAAAACATTTTTGCGTGGAATGTACAAATGCAACCAAGGTCCTGTTTATCCAAGCCTTCATGCATTCTTTTAGGCAAACTAAGATCTCTAAATATGGAAACTCTCTTAAAAACCAAAATATTTTGCCCACATCCCACACTCTTTGAATGCTGTGATGGATGCTGCCAACAAAGTAATGAAAAGAGGAATGGAGCAAACCATATAAAACAAAGTTGGGCAAAGATAATTAGAAAGGGAAGCTCTGGACAGCATTCCCCTATATCGGGGATGTCAAACTCGAGTTCATTAAGGGATGCATCAGGGTTGTGTTTGACCTCAGAAGGCCGGGCTGGGTATGGCCAGCATGACATCACTCCTGTTAGGAACACCTGTGGTGGTCCAAGCGCTCTGCCAGCGAAAACAGGCTCTCGAGCTCCATTTTGGGCTGTGATTGACAACCCCACAATGATCTCTTGCAATCCCTGAGACGGCCTCTTGCAACCCTCTGCCAGCAAAAACAGAGCTCAGGTGGGCCACACATGGCCCTCATGAGTTTTGTTTTCACTGGCAGAGGCACCACAGGCCAATCCTTTGCTGTTTTCAGGAGGCCCTGCGGGCCGGATCTAAGCACTCTGCAAGCCGAATCCACCTCCCAGGGCTTGAGTTTGACATCCCTGATCTATATAGTTATGTGTAGCTAAACCTTATAGCCAAGTTTCCACATGCATTTTCATAATTTAGTGGGAATCTCTACTGCTAGGATTACATGTTTTAATTTTCTTTTTAATTCAGGTTCGTGAGCTGGAGTCTGAGTTTGAGAATGAGCAGAAGCGCAGTGCAGAAGCTATCAAAGGTGTACGGAAATATGAGAGAAGAGTAAAGGAACTAACTTATCAGGTGAGAATGGAAACTGTCATTTATTTCAAATGCTTTTAAGAAAAACAAATAAAAGTATAAATAATTTGCATACTTACTCTTTCCATTCTTTATATTATCATTATTTAAATAGTCTGAAGAAGACCGTAAGAATGTTTTGAGACTCCAGGATCTGGTAGATAAACTACAGCTTAAAGTGAAAGCATATAAGAGACAATCTGAAGAGGCGGTAAGTACACATGATGACCTAGTACCAAAAACTCTCCCTACGCAATTAAAACACACTATGCATAGTGCATAAAAATAATGAAGTTTAGTCTTGAAAAGGTCACATTTTATATTGCTTGTGAATATAAAAAAATATTTATTTGAGAGCTTGTAAAGTGTCAGCCTATTCTTTTGCACTTCGGATGAATGAAAACTTTCATGGAATTAATGTTAATCTTTTTAACCTCATGAGATTCTTCATATGCTTTTAGTTTGAGATTTCAGATTAATTTTAGTCCCTTAAAAAGATTCTCAGAAAAATAATTATGCATTCTTTCTTTCTTTTTTTCTACAACTGGGAATTAAATCTGAACAATTATATGTTTTTCTAGGAGGAACAATCCAATGTGAATCTTTCCAAGTTCCGCAAGATTCAGCATGAGCTGGAAGAAGCTGAGGAGCGGGCTGACATTGCTGAATCCCAGGTGAACAAACTCAGGGTGAAGAGCCGTGAAGTGCATAAGAAGGTCATTATAAGCGAACAATAAACTCACCTTGGAAACGGCAAAGTGACCGAAGAGAAGCACAAAATGTGAAGCTCTTTCTCACTCCCTGTAATTACTGTTTATCTTTCCTTTAATAACTAGAAAATAAAGATGGTAGAGAACTTTGCATACTAAAAACAGTTGTGGCTTTCTTTTCATTCGACTTAATGCTAAAAAGGGGAGATCATTTATGCATTTCTATTTTTCTATCTGGTAGGATGCATATATTTAAATAAGTTTTATTAATATCTATTATTTCTATATATAAATATATGATGTCTGTATGATGTCCATAAGATAATGATTATAATAATTTCCATAAAATTGGGTTTCCCTTGGTAATAAAATTATCTTGGTAGTAGAATTAAATGGGCTGCAGAATATAGAGTACAGAATATTGAGACTTGAATATAGAACAGAGAGACTTCTGAGTGCTGATCTCAGAAAAGCTATGTAGGATTGAAGTTTGTTTGGAAAGCAGAGTACCAAAAAAGGTAAACTAGGAAGGAAAAAAAGGAAAACTTAGAAGTAGCAGTGGCAAATCACTGCTACCTTGTCATCCAGAAAACTACATGGAAGTATTGACATAATTGTCAAAAACTGAACTTGACTTAGGGAAGCCTTGACCTGCCAATATTAACTTTCAATTTTGCAATATGGAGTTCACAGATTTTAATGGAAAGGCACTTTATATATTTAAAATGGTATGGGTAATATTATTAGTTTAAATAGGCACAAACAGAATATATTTTTATTTTTATACTAAATCCAATGAAAACACATTAAGAAATAAGGATGCTTCCATGTAAGGCTTTCATAATTCATCCATATTTCTTAGAATTGTATGAAGTATCCAGGTAATCCAAGTTTTCATTTTTCCTTTGTTTCTGCACTCTAGAATATGTAATATATTCCTTCTTCAGAGTTATATGGTGTACAGCCATTATATAACCCTGACCAAATAGTTTTCAGTACTATCCTGGTACCAGTGGTGGGATTCAATTTTTTTTACTACCAGTTCTGTGGGCATGGCTTGGTGGGCGTGGCAGGGGACCGAAACTGTAAAATCTCCAGTCAGAGGTGGCATTTGACAGTTCTCCAAACTACTCAAAATTTCCACTACCAGTTCTCCAGAACTGGTCAGAACCTGCTGAATACCACTTCTGCCTGGTACATAGTCATACATCTGTTTTAAAGGGATCGGCTAAATGACAAAAGTACAGTGGAAATAACACAGCGATTGATTAGGAATTAAAAAGAAAATAACATGGGGAAATAAGAATAAATTTCATATTCATTAGGGGGAACAGTATAAAGGAACAAACCAAGCTTTGTTATATAAATAGTATTGGTCTTTTTCCAAATTGATGATTAGGTCTTAGAGAACTGAAATTTGAAAAGTGATTTAATAGACATCCAAACACATGGTGACTGCTGTTACAAAACTATATAGTTTTGTAGTTCAAATAAGAAAATAAATTTTAGCAGTTGGGAAAATACTTTGTATGCTGGATTGTATTCCTAAAATATTCAACTCACACAAAAGAGGCAGAAAAATACGTAACTGTAATTGTAATTGTAAACTCACATATGGAAACAGCTTGGAGAAGTGCTATTTTTGTTGTCAGTCTTACACCATCTGTAATTTTGTAAGTCAGAGGCCTCCAAACTTGGTAACTTTGAGATTTGTGGATTTCAACTGCCAGAATTCCTCAGTCAACCATGCTAGCTCCCAAATTCTGGGAGTTGAAGCCCACAACTATCAAAGTTGCCAAGTTAGGAGACCCCTGCTATATGTGATATTACTTTAGCTTGAATTGTTTTTGGGCATTGTTATCTCGTATTTAATCTTTACAAATCTTTAAATTTGAATAAAACTTGGCTAAGGACATTGAAACTGACATTAACTGCATGTAGGCTTGAAATTTGTGCCCCCTCTCTCTCTCATTTATCATCTATTATAAATAATAAGATAAGTAGATTTCTCCAGAGTTTTGACAAAATTCTATGAGGTTTTTAATCTCTGAGGAATGAACAATAACCAATTAAGCAGAAAATGAAAAAGTGCTCTTAAGTTCTAACTAATCATTTCCTCTGCTTGTGAAGCTGATCAGTGCTAAATAATGTATAACTTTATATTTGGCTGTACTAAGGATCAAGGAAGAGGAAGATGAAATTCTTGCATTACATACCTATTTAATGGCCAGCACATCTCTTAGAAAAACAATAGTGGGTTAAGCAATAACCCACTACATATCCAGGCTCCAAACCAAAAACAACACACAGAGATTTTTCCAAGTAAAATTATTCTATTATTTCGCACCTGTAGGTAAAATCTAGCCAAACTGAGCACTCTACTATCTACATTTATCATATATTCTACCATATACTACAGGAATTACTAGGGAGGGTCTGTCTTCATCCTCTTTCTCTAACATATAACGTTTGGACTGAGTTGCATTCCTCTGGAATGCGCCCTCTCCCTTCTGGGAATCTGCCTCCTTACTACATTCCATCACCTAAACAAATGGAAAGGAAGGGATTCTGCAAGCAGTTCCCATTCCTGAAGTAAAGTTGCAAACACTGAGGGAGAATGAACAAGTAATGTCTAGGGAAAGGTGGGGAGAACATGGAAAAGGAGTGCCATAGATCCTGGAAGGAGAACAATGAAGCAAATTAACCTAATGCGGAACTTCCCAAAATAGCATCTGAGAAAGGACATGTTAAAGGGAAGTTTGAGTTTGCCGCTCAGGACTTGGCAAACCACATTGACTCCTTCTTGCAGCATACAAGAGCCTCAAGCTTCTTATGCTCTTTTATTTTTCCATCATCATCATATCTCTTTCTCAATAACCTTTGGCTTGCTATTGCAAGGCACAAGTATCTCTTCCCAGGCTGTTTTCTTGCACGCTCTTACAGAACACATGCTCCTTATAACTCAAATTCTAAGCATGGTCCAAAGGGTGTGTGAATACTGTCTTGGTAATCATAGAAGGCATGCCAAGAGGCCTGCAAGTCTCCTATTCCTTACTCGTCATCATGACTATTTATCAGACGTTGTCTGAAAATAGTAGACAGGTTTTCCTATTCCAACAAAAATGATTAATTGCACAATAGGTTTTGCACATATCACAATCAGACTGGAATAAAATATTTAACAATTACAATATTTGTGTTCCTCTGGCAGTAACACAGAAGCCAGCTATCCTTTCTCCTATGCCAAGGTATCAATGAAAATTGTTTCAGGGGAAAAAAAAAGTCACTTAAATGTTATTAAAGCTGTTTAAATGCGGCAAAAAGTCATTTAAATCCCTTTTTTAAAACTGGTTTTTCAGTGGGGTTGGTCAGTAGCACTTTTATGTTAAGATGCTTTTTATTGAAAATGTTATAAGTTAATGACTTCCATCAAATATATTTAGAAATGATACAGGCACTTGCAGGAATGCAGTGGCTCAACTCTAAAAATATCCAGGGATAATATGAGTAAGAATTATGTTTGCAGTCAACTTTGCCAAAACAATACTTGGCCAGAAATATTTGACCTGTGGCAGAGGAGGTGCTAAGGCTGAGTGGATATTATAAAAGAGTTTCTGGGACCTTCCTTATCTTTGATCTGCCTGAGCTTTGCTACAGCTTCAAGGTAAGTCATGTAAAGAATGAACTGGCATTGGAGGGAAGGATCACAGGTAGGCCAGGGATTCTACACTTCCCAGGGCCTTCTTGCCATCTCTGGAACTAACTTCTCTGAGAACATTCAAACTTGTTCTTGAATATGTCTGTACATTTCCATTCTTTATACCAATATATTCTTGGAACTTTGGAAATCTTGGATTACAAAGAGAATCATCATCATAATAATCTTTTTTTTTTCTAAATTGTTCTGGCCAGTCTCAAGGCTGCCTGTAATTTCTTGCAGAAGGTGAGGTAAGGCATAACAGTGCTAGTTCCCATCATAGAGATAGTATCATAATGCTCATAATGTAGATAATATTATGATCCCCATAATATAGATAAAACTGCATTTGAAAATGTGATCAACATGTAACATCTAACACATAGTAAAATAAACAAGTAATTTCTAAAAATGTATATTTTTTTATTAGTTTATTATTTTCATTTATTAAAATTGTATGCAGCCCATCTTGCTACAAGAACCTTGGAAGAAATAAAATAATGTAAGCAAAACATGTTAAAAGCAAAAATAAATGTAAGCATTCAATATAAATGGATCCCCAAATCTATTCGGAAATTCATTTAAAAAATAAAAATAAAAATAAAAATGTAGAACTACAATACATAAAAAGCGATGGAACGCTGGATTTTATTTCAGAACTTAATCAGCAAGGCGCAAATCTTATGCTGGATTTCTGTGACCCCCTAATGAAGATGTTTCATTTTCTGGCCATGAAGATGATAGTTTCCTAGTTACAATTTTTGGGAAGATGCTTCACTTTCAAACACAGCAGAATGCATCACAAAGCAGGCTTCTGTACTGTCACTTTCAACAAAAAGAGATAAGAGACTGGAATATTTCTAATGCCAAGGATGAAGCAGACAGTATTTAATTTCATAGACACAAAATGCTCACAAACTTTTATTTTTCAAAACAGTAGAGCAAAAATATAATGGCATATGCCTACTTCAAAAGAAAAACAGCCTGGAGGCAGGAGATAGAAATAGTTTCTGTTGCTGATTAAATTCACAGCTCCTTCATATTCCACTGTTGGAATACATAATAATTATAATGTACATTATAAAAAAGTAATTAAATATTTTATACGTAATGATAATATTTTATATGTAATGATAACAATTATAATTGTTCCATGTATATAAATCATGTTTTTCCATCCACATATATACTTCCTTTTCTGCTTCACTTTTTTATTTTTATTTTTTATAAAATATGTGCTGAGTTCTCAGCAGAATTCCACTTTGTTACCTATACTCAACTAAAGTAATTACTTACAGATTATGGAAATAGGGAAATAGGATGGTTTTGCTGTATGCTGAATTATTTTTCATTCAGAGTATAAATAGCTCTCCTTCCTCCCCTTCTTTTTCTTCTCTGCCCACCCTCTTCCCTTCTGCCCTTCCCACCTCTCTATATCTGAGCTCCTACACTTCTCATTTTGTCTATTCATCCATAGTTTCTATTATTTTTTCTTTTGGATACCTTGAGTAAAAACTTGAAGATAATAATGATGACGGTAGAAGGACTCAGACTACATGCTGATTTATTAATGTCTACAAGTTCCTAATGGAATTAAAATGGCACATCTTATACTTCTTGGTCAACTTCTCTTCTTCCAGAAAAGAAAACACAAGTTCCTTCTAGCAGGGAATGTTGTTTCCATCAAAGGAAGGCAATCTGAAGGGGTCTTGTAGTCATAAGCAGTTGCTTCGTCCACAAGGTGGAAGGGTGCAAAACAAACAAAAACTAATAATTTAGCCTTCCAGAAAAGCTCTTGTATTGTACCTATAACCTTTCCTCCACATAGTTTTCTCTGCTGTGGTGTGACCTATAAACTGCAGCCATGTCATCAGACGCTGAAATGGCAGTTTTCGGGGAAGCTGCCTCTTATCTCCGGAAGTCAGAAAAGGAAAGAATTGAATCCCAGAATAAGCCCTTTGATGCCAAGACCTCCGTTTATGTGGTGAATCCTAAGGAATCCTATGTGAAAGGCATTGTACAAAGTAAAGAAGCAGGGAAAGTCACAGTCAAGACTGAAAAAGGAGAAGTGAGTAAAGGACAAGAAACTTAATTGTCAAAAGTTATCCTTTATTAGATCAGGTCAACTTATCAATGCCTTTTCTTTCCTAGAGTGTCACTGTAAAGGATGATCAAGTCTTTCCTATGAACCCTCCTAAATATGACAAAATTGAGGACATGGCCATGATGACCCACCTCAATGAACCTGCTGTCCTGTATAACCTCAAAGAGCGTTATGCGGCCTGGATGATCTATGTGAGTGCAGCCATGATTTCTGTTTGCTGTTTTCTGCTAGGGCAATACTGTGGACTCAAATAATGCATGTGTAATCTCTTAAAACCATGCAACATCTGAACAAATACCCAACACAGATTTTAATGATAATAGACTCAACTGATGGCTTCATGTTTTTACATGGTGTCCAGAAATGAACACCTTTAGAACAACTAAAGGATAAACTGATCCAAACAAAGTTAATAAAGAACAGTGTCCAGTTTTGATAGCATCGGCCAACAAAAAGTCAGTTGAAGTACCACTCAGATTACAAATTTGCATTGTCAGAATAATCTATAAGTCAGTTTGGTGATCACATATTTCTACACAAAATTAACATTCGTATAGATAAAAGGTGGGCTATATTATGCACATAGATAATGTTCCCACATCTGTGAATGACCTCTGTATTTTTTATGGACTGATATAACAGTTTCTGCACAAAAGAATGTGCTGTGCGCATATTTTTTAAATGAAACTTTAGAAAGTATGGAACATATGATACTAATATCACATAGTAAATATCATTTTTTATTATTTCTTTATTTATTTTCCTTTTCAACTTTTCAACTCTTTCCCCCTTCCATGTAACTATTTTATATATGATTCATTTCCTTAAGGTTGAAGGAAAATAATGAATATAACAAGAAAATAGATGATAATATTTGTGTTGTATTTTGCAGACCTACTCAGGTCTCTTCTGCGTCACTGTCAATCCCTACAAGTGGTTGCCAGTGTACAACCCAGAAGTGGTGGCAGCTTACAGAGGCAAAAAGCGTCAAGAGGCCCCTCCCCACATCTTCTCCATCTCTGACAATGCGTACCAGTTCATGTTAACTGGTGAGTTGATGAATGTTTCTGAAAAACATAACAATAAGGAAGGGAAAACAGGTCGAACATGACTCTTGGAATTCCTTTCAAACCCTTAAGAATAGATACTCCCCCTGAACGGAAGCTTTAGTTAGTGCAAAATGCAGTGGCCAGCATTGTTTTTTGCAGTCCCTAAAGTGTACATTTCACCTCTCCTGAGGGAACTACATTGGTTGCCAATTTGCTTCCAGAAGCAATTCAATGTGCTGGTTGCCACCTTCATGGCTTGGGACCAGGTTATCTGAGGGAACGTCTCTTGCCAGTCAAATCTATCCAACCCACTAGAGTGGGAAGGCAAGGAATGTTGTGGGTGACATTCTCTAGGGAGATACATCTGGTCGGACCCAGAAGGAGGGCCTTCTCTCTGATGACTCCCTCTCTCTGGAAAAGCATTCCCCCATAGATTAGATTGGCCCCCACTCTTCCAGAAGGCCCTGAAGACATGGTTCTGTTAGTGGACCTGGGGAACCCAGAGTGGGATGGAGCCCATTAAATGGCATGTATGAATATGTGTTGTCGTTGGGATGGGGGGTGGGTGAGGGACTATTCTTATTATTTTATTTTTTTCTTTTATTATTTTTATATGATGTTTTTATATCCATGTAAGCCACCTTGAGTCATCATGTGCAAGTGGGTGGCAATATAAATTTTTTAAAATAAATAAATATTTATTATGATCAATGACAAAAGAATTCCACAAATAGATGACATAATAAATACTACAGACAAAAAACAAATAGCAAATAGAACAATCAATTCAACTATAATGCCTATTATGGTTAAGTCATGATGGTCTTAAAATGAATCATATGTGACCAGACCTGTTCTACAACCATTTTTGCAGGAATCCTTAAAGAAATACGGAATCATTAAGCAAACATCTTGATCATTAAGCAAATACTATGGTTGTTAAGCAAATCTGCTGTTCGCTATGGGGCATTTTTGCTGAAAATTGGAAATAAATTCTTTTTTTCAGTAAAAATTATATAAATTGTGGTCACAGGACTGAAAAGGGCCATAAATGAGGACTTATTGCCAAGCTCTTGAAATGCAGTCAGGTGATCGATCACAGGAGGGGGGTCAACTATTGGAAGTTTGGAACTGAGTTGTAAATACCTTTGGGGGATGGTCCATTGTAACTTTGAATAGTCATTAAGCAAGTGGTCATAAGTTGAGGACGACCGATAGGCAATAAAACATAATATTGCCACATTCAAAGAAACATAATGATGTTGATAAGACATCTAAATACAGCCTGGAACATTGACTATGAAAATGTTACACGATACATCTGCACATCTTCATACAAGAAGCAATAAATACAGGCCATACATTGAATGCTTCATACATCTGGGATTTTTTAAAATTCCCCTCAAGAGCAGTAACTGAATGTAATTAGAATGTGATTTAAGAATAGCTGTGCTTTGAGTTTTGGAAAGGAATTGGAGAAGTTCACCAAGTTGTTGAGCTATTGCCCAATGGCTTGCCCATACAGATTCACTGAAGGAACTTTTGAGAGACTTGTTTTTCTCCATGATCCCAATCTGATCTGACCTTTTTTCAAAGATGATATTTCTACTGTTGAACTTCTCCTGCTCAGTAAGTCAGTAATCCTGGTGATGTAGTAAAAGAGGTTCAGTTCTGAGTCCCTTTGCACAACTTTTTTCCAATGCTTTTGAGCAGAAAGATAAATAAATAGACCCTGGCTCCTTAGAATCTTTCTCCTTTCAGTGATAGTGATATATTGAATAGTTCTAGTGGTCAAGGTATCTTAAAACAGTTACACTGTTCGGAAAATTAAAATGGTCACTGTTGAAAGACAAATAGATGAAAATTACTTATTTAGGATTTATGATGCATACACATATCAGCATACATACACACACACGTATGTGTGTGTGTATATATACATATATAAGTGTGTGTATCATAAATCCTTAAATAAGTAGTACATAGACATATGTTTATAGCAATAGCACATAGTGCTATTACATACTGCTTCACAGTGCTTTACAGCCCTCTCTAAACAGTTTACAGACTCAGGATATTGCCCCCAACAATTTGGGCCCTCATTTTACCCACCTCAAAAGGATGGAAAGCTGAGTCAACCTTGAGCCTAATGAGATTTGACTGCCAACTGCAGGCAAATGGCAGTTAGCAGAAGTAGCCTGCAGTGCTGCATTCTAACCACTGCGCCTCCATATCTCTCTCTCTCTCTCTCTCTCTCTCTCTCTCTCTCTCTCCCCC
>BLBF01000033.1:1451360-1502275 GCA_015471245.1 Laticauda colubrina
ATCTATCTATCATCTATCTATCTATCATCTATCTATCTATCTATCTATCTATCTATCTATCTGTCTGTCTGTCTGTCTATCTATCTATCAATCTATCTATCTTTCTATCTATCCATCTATCATCTATCTATATATATATCTTCTTCTCATAATTGTATGTGTTTTCTATTTTGTTCAGTCTGAGGAAGACAGGAAGAATGTTCTGAGACTCCAAGATCTGGTGGACAAATTGCAAATGAAAGTGAAAGCATATAAGAGGCAATCTGAAGAAGCTGTAAGTATTTTTCTGAAGTTGGGGTTGCTTGAACTAGAATTGTGAAAGAGAATATTAGAGAAAGAGTAAAGGTTATTACAAACCAAATTAACCTGCATATGGCAAAATGAATTGAGGGATATAAAGCATAACATTAATTGTGACTGGTGTAAGAAGCTAAAATATGTCTAAATTATGCAATTGGGAGTAATCCTGTTATAGGGAATGCCTAACTTGGTGTTGTGGAGTGGCGGAATAACCTGAGGTGAACACAGAGTGAACTTCAGCTTTTACTTTATTGTAAACAATACAGGGTTGCCGCAGCTGCCGCGCTAACAAGGCAGCCAGCTGGCAGTCAACATCTGATGCTGTTTGACAGGTCCCTTTTATAGCCGGCTGTCAAATTGCATCAGCCAATAGGAATGGTCCATGTTCCCGCTGGAAACACGGACCAGAGTGAAGATTTCAGTTCAGACTTTCCCAAACGCCACACTCCTTTCCCCAGAATGGAGCATGCATAGTCCTTTAGATAACTTGGGCGCTTGTGCAGGTGGCCAGATCTTCTAGGATCTGACAGAGCTGCTTCTGGAAGGAACTTTTCTGCTTGTTGGGCAACTTCTGGTTTCGATGAAGCTGGCATCTCAGCTTCAGGCATCTCTGGGCAAGGGACAGATGACTGCTCAGGTAGGCTTGCATTTCTGTCAGATTCGCAGAAAGTTTCTTCAGGTGCCAGCAGTTTCTCTGTCGCGGGAACGTCTTGAGGGCCATCTGCAGATGAATTCCAATGCCTTCTAAGTTGATCAATATGGTGGCGCCAAATGTGCCCGTCTTGCAGTTAGACCCTGTAAGACTTAGGACCAGTTACCGCCACAATCCGCCCAGGCATCCACAAAGGTTGTCCCACATAATTCCAGGCATAGACCTGGTCATTTTCAGTGAACTCCCTTGCCTGGCTATTTGATCCTAGGGGCATGACTGGGGCATAATAGGGATGGAGTCTGTCTAAATAGTCCTTAGACGTCTACCCATGGGAAGTTCAGCCAGGGACCTATTAGTGGTGGCACAGGGAGTCATGTGCTGGGTTAGAAGCTAACCCTTAGTAAGCCTAGAGTACCAGTCTATGGGCCCAAGCCTTCCCAGGACCTCCTTAGCAGATCTGATTGCTCTTTTCAGCCAGGCCATTACTGGCAGGACGGAAAGGAGCTTTCCACAAGTGTGTGCCTGACTCCCAGGTTAGCTAGGAAGACCTCAAACTCACAGGAAGTAAACTGGGGGCCGTTATCAGACACGATGGTGTCAGGGAGGCCATGGGTAGCGAATATCCTCGATAGAGCCTTAGTGATGGCTTCTGAAGTTGTGGTGGTCATCAAGGTCAGCTCTACCCACTGAGAAAAAGAATCAACCATCACCAGGAATGTTCACCCATGAAAGGGGCCAGCCAGATCTATATGCACCTGAGACCAAGGGGTCCCAGAATCTTCCCAGATGCCTGGAGTGGATGTGGATGGAGCAGGTCTGGTAACTTGGCATGGCTGATAAGCATTCATCCAATTTGTAATCTGAGCATCCATGCCCAGCCACCATACATAACTGTGAGCTAAGGCTTTCATTCTGATAATGCCAGGATGCCCTTAATGCAGGACCTTTAAAACTGAGGCTTGCAACTTGGAAGGGACCACTGCCCTAGTTTCCCAAAGTGAACAGCCTAGCAAAGACAGTTCTTGCTGGTGAGTTTTGAAAGGCATGAATTTGGGGGCATAAGGAATTGCAGGCCACCCCCTTCCCATCCAGTCAAAGACTTGGGTGATTTCCTTGTCCCTGGCAGAGTGGGCAGTGATATCAAGGGCGGTGATGGGAAGATTGAAATTGTTGATCAGGAACACAGCATTAGTTGGTGCAGGATCCACCACAGGAACAGGCAGGGGGCAGCGACTAAGAGCATCAGCATGGCAGAGACTCTTGCCAGCTCGATGAACCATTGTACAGGAATAGGCAGCCAGAAATAAAGTCCATCTCGTCATCCTTGGAGACAAAATCTGAGGAGTTTGTCTATCACCTGATAGAAGGCCTAACAGAGGCTTGTGATCCGTAACCAACTCGAAATAGTGTCCATATAGAAACTCATGGAATTTTTTGACAGAAGCAACTGCAGCCTTGTCAATTTGGCTGTAGTTTGTGCTCAGCTGGGGAAAAAGTTCTGGAGAAAAAGGCAATGGGTGCCTCAGAACCATTAGGCAGTCTATGACTTAAAATGGCACCTATGCCAAAAGGAGATGCATCTGCCACTAAAACTAAAGGTAAATGCTCATTAAATTGGATCAGAACAGCATTGGATGTGAGCAATGATTTGACTGCATGGAAGGCATGGGCTTCCTTAGGTCCCCAGTGCCAGGGGGATTGCTTATCCAAGAGTCTATGCAGAGGCTCTGCAACAGAAGCTTTATGTGGCAAAAATGAAGCGTAAAAGTTAAAAAGTCCTAAAAAAGGCCTGGATCTCAGTTTTGTTAGTTGGTGTGGGTGCCTCATGAATAGCCCTTACTTTGGATTCAATCGGGTGAATATCAGAGGCGTCAATTCTGTATCCCCAAAATCGTACCTGTGGGGTGGCAATAGTGCACTTCTCTTAAGACCATGCTTCCTGAAATGATCAAGGACTCCTCTGACTCTTTGCAGTAATTGAGACTTGTCAGGAGCAGATATTAAAATGTCATCAAAATATGGAATTATGCCTGGTAATCCTTGAAGAAGTCTTTCCATTAAAGATTGGAAAATCCCTGGGGCCACACTTACGCCAAATTGGAGGCACCTACATTTAAAAGTGCCCATGTGCATTACAATAGTTTGTAGTTCAGCAGCTGTGTCATCAACAGGAAACTGTTGATAGGCCTGTGACATGTCTAATTTTGTGAAAATGGTTCCTGGCTCAAAAGAATATAGTAGGTGCTGGATAACAGGGACTGGATAAGCGCTGATTTGTAAATATTTATTCAATGACATCTTGTAATCTGCGCAGATTCTTACGCTACCATCTTTTTTAAGGGGTGTCGCTGTTGGGGTTTCCCATTTTGCAAAGTCCACAGGCTCTGATACATCTTGTTTAATTAATTTGTCAAGCTCCATGTCTAATCTGGGGTGGATTACAAAAGGTACCCTGTGAAGCTTTAAATGGATTGGTACTGCCAGAGGGTCCAAGTTGAAAGATATTGGGGTTCCTGAATAACAGCCCAGCCCCTCGCTGAACACATTAGCATAGTCATTAAACAAGGTGTCCACTTCAGCATTTGTAATAGAGTGGATTCCGCTTATACAGAGGCCAAGGGCAGGGAACCAGTCTAACCCCAACAGGCTAGGGAGGGCACCTTCCACTACCACTAAAGGCAAGTGACCTTTGAAATTTTGAAATTGAACAAAAAACTTGCCTGACTGAGATGGTTCTTCCTTGGTAGTCACGTAGGATTAACTGGCAGCTGTGAAGCTTCTTATTAGCCATTCTGGGAAGTAGTTGTTTCAAGGTGCTCCATGAGATGATGGACAGTGCTGAGCTTGTATCAACCTCCATCCTGCAAGGTTTTCCTTCTATAGAAACAAAAAACTGGTTTTGTTAGAGCCTTTGTAAGGCAGCTTGGCTTGATAGCAGGTAAAACAGTCTTCAACTTGTTTTTGGAAATGTTGAGTTGTCTGAGGCTTTTGGGCAAATCTTTCCTGCTTGACAGATCCTGGCTAAATGACCCTTCCTCTGGCATTTTAGACAAATGGCATTCCTGAACTTGCAGGATGCCCTGAGGTGGTTTCCCCCACAGCTTAGACAAATGGGCTGAGGCCACACTTGGCATCTTCTCTTTAATCCTGATGTGTATGTAAGAAAGGTCTCTCAATGCATGTGCTGCTTTTTTTGGCAATTAAAAAAATGAAAAATAAATAATCATAGACTTAAGACTGAAAGGGACATTAGATGTCTTCTAAGTCTTGCATTTATGTACACTAGCTACTTCCTGATAGGCAGCAAGAATCCAGTTTGTAATTCCAGTATATCTTTAATGTCAACAAAATCTGAAACACTATAATTAGACAAAGGTTACTTAATTCCAAAGAACCATTTTTAAACTAGCTCCCATATAAAAAAGTATTCTAAAAATGAAGCAGGAAAATATTTTCTATCTTTTTAAATCATCCTATGTTTTACAACATTTGCTTTTTCCTTACTTTTAAGATAGTCTATTATTGA
Source organism: Laticauda colubrina (assembly GCA_015471245.1). Lineage (NCBI taxonomy): Eukaryota > Metazoa > Chordata > Lepidosauria > Squamata > Elapidae > Laticauda > Laticauda colubrina. The sequence goes on from BLBF01000033.1 coordinate 1,455,839, forward strand.
GGGAAAAAAATAAATATATCTATGTAGCATTTTTGGATTGGTAGCTTTATGAACTTTTCAGCCTGAAGCATATCCAGTGAGGATAACATGGGATGCAGGGGAACAATTTCCTGCTGCTCTTTTGCAAGAAACAGAAGAAAAAGATTCACTTGTGGATTTGAAATATGTGTGTGTGTCTGACAAATATTATTCTTTACATTTCCTTGCTCTTTTATTATCTAAATATTTAAATTTTTGTCAGTATTTGTCAATAAATGGAAAATAATAATTATTAATTTCAATAATAATTTTTAGGAGGAACTTTCCAATGTGAATCTTTCCAAGTTCCGCAAGATTCAGCATGAGCTAGAAGAAGCTGAGGAGCGGGCTGACATTGCTGAATCCCAGGTGAACAAGCTCAGGGTGAAGAGCCGTGAAGTGCATAAGAAGGTCATGATAAGCGAAGAATAAACTCACCTTGGAAATGGCAAAGTGACTGAAGAGAAGCGCAAAATGTGAAGCTCTTTGTCACTCTCTGTAATTACTGTTTATTTTGCCTCAGTTTGTAGAAAATAAAAATTATAGCAATTGGAAAAAACCACTTTCTGTGATTTATTTTTCTATTATTATTAAGCCTGTTGATACACCTTTTTCATATTGCCTCTAAAATGAATTTCCCAACACATAGAAGTAAAAATGGGCTTTAAGACTATGGACAATAAGGAAGATGGCCTTGATGAAGATGTATAGAAACCTTTACCTAGGTAAAAGAGGCTGAAGTATCTTTTTTTTAAATCCAGAACAATGAGATAACAATTATCCAGTTAGATAATAAATTAACTCAGCTTTCCCCTTAATTCATTGAACTGTAAGAAAGAGAAAGGACATAAGGCATAATCAAACCTGCAAAATTCTGTTGCAGACAGTCTCAGTAAAAGATTGCCCTTCTTACAGAAGCCTGCCTGACAAAAGTATATTATATTCTGTAAGTTTGTGATAGGGTGTAACTACTATAGTTCTTCAAAGCAGAGATTACTTCACTGTAAGATTAATGGCAAAAAAGCACAAGATTTGTTTCTTAATATATAAATATTTCAAGGTGGTTTAAATTAATAATCTGTTTTTTTAACACCCCATCTAAAAAGATCTTATACTATCAGATTTATAGCCCAGCTGTTCCAGCATTCTAAGTCAAACATTGTATATGGGATGTTAATGCATAGAGAGAAGTAAAGGAAGTGCAAAATAATATCACAGCATTCCAGGACACTCCATTACGAATCTCAGTTATTTTAGAACCAAAAAAACCCCCCAAACATCTTTAACAGTACAACTGAATGAGAGATGGCCAAACTCACTTCCCCAAAATTTTTAGGCAATCTTAAAAAATCTCAATAAATATAATACATGTTTAAAATATAACATTCTTCACTGATAATGTTTTTATAACATGTCTCACATATAATCTGCATAATCACCAAAACTTTTCCTCCCTTTCCACTCTGTCCCATCTCAGTTTAAGTCCTAAGGGCCTGTCACATAGGCCGACGGATGCAAAACGTATGTAAAAAGGACACAGCGGACAAGAAAATGTTCCATCCGTTGTTATCCACTCTCAAAAGTACCCCGAATTTGCATAAGCAGAGCAGACAACAACGGAAAGGAATGGACGGGAGGAGGATGTAGCCAGGATGTTAAACAGAAGCTCCACGGAAGCCTAGAGGATGGAAGCGGATGGAAGCAGATGGCACATCCGCAGGGCTTCCGGGGGAGCACAGCGAAGCGGACGCGCAATGGAAGGAACGGATGCAGAATGGATGCCGAGCGGATACAGCGGATGCATCACAGAAGCCGAGTGGATGCCTAGCGGATGCAAAGCGTTCACTGCGCATGTGGGGAGGATGTATTGCGTCAGCCCCGTGGATATAAAAGGATGCAGCTCGCAAGCAGGTCACCATTCAGAGGAAAGACCTGCTGCCAGACACATCTCCAGACACTTCCCCAACCATGGGGAAGAAAAGGAAGCCTGTGCCATCTGCTGCCAGCCGTGGCAAGAAGGACAGGGCCACCATCCCACTCCCAGGCCCTGATTCTGCTTCTGCTGGTGCTTCTGCTGCTTGGGCTTACTCTGCTGGCGCTGCTCCTGGTGCTGGGGCTTCTGCTGGGGCTTACTCTGCTGGCGCTGCTCCTGGTGCTGGGGCTTCTGCTGGTGCTTACTCTGCTGGCACTGCTCCTAGTCCTACTGGTGCTGCTGGTGCTCCTGGTCCTGCTGGTGCTGCTGGTGCTCCTGGTCCTGCTGGTCCTGCTGGTGCTCCTGGTCCTGCTGGTGCTGCTGGTGCTTACTCTGCTGCTGCTGATCCTGGTCCTGCTGGTCCTGCTGGTGCTTACTCTGCTGCTGCTGATCCTGGTGCTACTGGTGCTGCTGGTGCTGCTGGTCCTGCTGGTGCTGCTATTGTTGTTGTTGCTGCTGCTGGTGGTGGTGTGGTGGAGCAGCCCCTAGAACCTCGAAGCCCCTCTTATGAGGGCCCAGATGGCCCTGCCAGAGGGAGGAAGAGGCATACGTGTGAATGGGAGAGGAGGCAATACTCCACCGAAGAGGAACATGAGGATGAGGTGCTGGAATGGCTGAAGAAGAACGAGTATCTATGGCGGAAGGGACACAGGCTCTATTGAGACACCAAAAGGAAGCAGGCTGCTTGGAGAGAGAAGGTGGAGAGCCTGGGCTACACTTCGGAGGTCCTCCTCGGCTGGTGGAAGCACATGCACACCTGGTACGGGAAGCTGCAGCTCAAGAAATCTGGCCAGGCCGTGGTCAAGCTGACGGACCGGGAGACCTACGTGATGGCCAAGTGCAGCTTCTTGGAGGGTGAGATCCGCCACCGAGGAGCAGACCCTCTGACAACCCTCTCTCTCAGGCAACCTGCAGAGAGCTACTCCTCTTCTGGCCAAGAGTCAGCTCCTGTGCCCAGGCAGGTATCTGGGGAGTGTCCCATGACGGAGACTCCCCTGACAGCTGCACTCCCCATGTGCATGTGCATGAGCGTGTGGAGGACCATGTGCATGAGCGTGTGGAGGACCCCCTGATGCAGTGGGAGCAAGGAGAAGGCACTGCCACCAGAGACCAACCCACATTCACTCCCAGCTCCACCTCCACAGAAAGAAGTCAGAGAGGCAGACCGGAGGGGAAGAGCCACACTGTCCTGCTGGAGATCAGGGACACCATCAAAAGCACCGTAGATTTCCTCTCTCAGCTGGTACACACCAACATACCATCTACCAACCGAAAGCCCTTCCTCAACTACGTCAACCAGACCCTCCTGGACATGTCCAAATCACAGTACCAGGTGATAAAGGACAGCATCACCGGTCTTCTTCACAACCCTCCAGGCCCAGATGACCCTGCTCCGACCCAGTCCAGGTCTGCTCCTCCACCCCAGGTGATGTCACTGCCCTTCCAAGGCTTTCCACAGGCCCTCACCTACCAAGGCTATGGCTACCAGGAGCTCCAGAAGCATAGGCAGTCCTTCCCAGTCTAGGCACAGGTTCATCGAACGCCACCGGTACCACCGATGCACTGATGCCACCAACACCACCGATGCCACCAATGCCACCGATGCCACCCACGCCACAGATGCCACCCACGCCTCACCTCGCTCAACTGCAGACCAGACATCCCCACTACACTCCTTCTTCCTCCACCCGACAGCCAAGCCCGGCCTCAGAACATCTGTCATCGGTCTTGGGACTGACACCCCATGTCCTGGAAGAAGGGGCTCTCAACATCACAGGACTGAGCCAGCTCTCTGAGAGCTTCCTCCACACACCATCCCCTGTTGTCCTCTCGGGGCCAGGCACCCCAATGGCGCCTCAGACCAGCACTCCAGCAGCAGCCACCTCCACAGCACCTGGACCCTTCACCTTGAGACTATGGGCACGCCTCAGAGTGACTGAGAAGAGTGCCAGAGACTGGGTTGCTACCTGATGACTTTATCTTTGCTTGGGATACTTGGGTCATTTTCTTTTACAGTTTGTTATTAAGAAATATTATCTTTGCTTCACACACTTGCTTCAGTTCTTTTAGTCAATAAAGTTTTGGTGCAAAATTTTAGAAATGGTTTAAGCCTTTGCATGCTTGTGGGATGGGTTAAGATAGCAGTGGGATGGGCAGGGATACCTTTGGGATGGGTAATAGCTGTGGGATGGGCAGGGATACCTGTAGGATGGGCAGGGATACCTTTGGGATGGGTAATAGCTGTGGGATGGCTTAGGATACCTGTGGGATGGGTAATAGCTGTGGGATAGATAAACCTCCAGTGCAAGCATGGTGGGACTGTATGGTCCACCCTCCCAGGTGCCACACCTATGGCCCTTTATTATCAATAACAATGTAATCATTGATCCACACATTTCAACACAAACACAACTCTTTATTAAATGTCCTGTTCATTGTAGGGCCACTCAACATGCATGGCACAATCTCATCAGTGTGATGAGACAGGCTGAAGGAAGCATCCATTAAGTATCTATCATCCTGTCTTGCCACTCCACTGCTCCAGCTGGGGAGTTGCACCAGTGTTTCAGGAGGTTGTGCTGCTTCTTCCCTTCATGTGAAGCTCTGTTGGGGCCTTGTGCATCCACAGTGTCTATCAGGTTTTGCCCTTGCCTCCATTCACCAGGTTCCATGTCCCCATTGCCTTGTTGGAGGTCCACGAGCCTGTTCTGCAACACTGGGTAGCAGGTGCACATGAGATTGTGCAGGATGCAGCAAGCTTCCACGATCCTCCTCATGGTCTGTGGGCGATGCTGCATGGTAGTGAGAAGTACCTGGAACCTGTTGGCCAGGATGCCAAAGGCATTCTCCACCACCCACCTTGCCCTGGACAGCCTGTAGTTGAAGATCCTCTCTTCACAGGTGAGGCATCTGGAAGTGTAGGGCTTCATGAGGTAGGTTCAGAGGGAGAAGGCGTCATCCCCCATGATGAAATAGGGCACATCTTGTGTGTCGTTGAGCAGGGGTTCTGGATCTGGGAAGCCCATGATGAGGTTGCGTTCCAGCCCCTCCTTGAGGTGACTGGCGTTGTATACCTGGGCATCTGAAGATGAGCCGTTGCCTGAAGCATCGATGTACATGAACTTGTAGTCAGCATTGACCATGGTGAAGAGGATGATGCTGAAGAAGCCCTTGTAGTTGTGATAAGAGGACCCTGACTTGGATGGAGCTTTGCAGGCCACGTGCTTGCCATCTATGGCTCCAATGGTGTGGGGGAAGTTCCACTTCTGATACCACTGCTCTGCAACTTTCTTCCAGCCTTCTTCAGTGGAGGGGCACTGGAGGAGCTCCTCCTTGTATTCTTCGATGATGGCCTGCACCACTTGTCTGACCACAATGCTGATGGTGTTGTGTGGCACCCTCCAGCCGTACTGCATGCTCCTGTAGGTGGTCCCTGAGGCCAGGTGGCGCAGAGTCAGTGCCACCTTGAGCCCAGGGTCCAGGCTGGGCCAGAAGTTGGTGCTCTGCTTGGTCAACTTGGGTCTCGGCCGCTCCACAACTTCATCAAATATGGCTGGCGGCATCCTCATGAAGTACCGGAATGCACGAGTGTCTTCGTTCCTCAGCTCCACCATCAGCTTGTTATACAGTCCGTACTCTGCTCTTCTCGTGATCCATCTTCGGACCTAGACACTTCTTGGATGCCTCCTTTTCTTTGCGTAGAACAGGTGAAAGAGCCTGTAGATGGCTTCGCACTGTTGTAGAACGATGGTGGCTACCAAAAGGAACGTATGACGATCCATGGTGGAGATGACTGGATACTGTGGAAGAGCACGAGCCAGATGAAGGCTGAAGAGGTCTGCACAGCAAGGCTGCTTGACTGAAAGTGAGATCCAGGTGATTTCTCCCCCTTTTTATAGGAAATATAGGTTTTCTGCTAGGTGTCCTTTTGCATCCTCTAGACATCCTGCAGACATCCTAAATATCTGAGATACGTCCCCTATGCGAACGTTTTTTCCGTTTTAATGCTTTCTATGCGAGTTACATCTGCTTTCATCCTTTCTCCGTCCGTGCTACTAACGCTGCGTGTCCGTTCTGCGTCCGTTTTGCTTCCTCCCTGTGTCCCTTTTCCGCTGGAGCGGATGTGAATTGTGTGGATGTGCAGCAGATGCCTAGCGGATATAGCGGACATGTGACAGATGATGACGGACATCTAATGGATGTTCCCCATATGCGTAGCGGATGTAGAACGGACGCATTAGATACATTTTCCGCTCAAAAAGTTTTGTGGAGCTCAAAACTTTTTGAGCGGATGAAATGTCAGTAGACGGATGCTGGACGGATAGGGAGGATAAAAAACGGACGCAGTGAGTACAGAACGGAAGCATTGCATTCACTAATGGATGGCAAGTGTTTCTCTCCGTTTTACATCCTCTTTGCATCTGTTGGTGCTGTGTCACAGGGGCTTTATATCAGTTTATTCCTTCCATGGATCTGATGAAGTGAACTGCAATTCATGAAAACTTCTGATTTAATCTGAAGAGATGCTCCCAAATTCTTCCCCATTTTAGCTTATAAGGACTAACAGAGGTGTGCTGCAACACTGGAGACATCGTGGCTTAATCAAGAATGAGTTGTCTGTGGAATATACATATAATCAGACAGTTAGATTAAAGTTTACATTCAAAAGGCATGAACATATTTAAGAGCAATCCTAAATTTTAAAATGAAAACATTACAAGCAATAGTGCAATGTAATTAGGAAACATGTGTCAGATGAAATCTGATGATGGAAAAAATGATGAAGAGATAGAAGACAAAATCTGCATATACAAGAGATCAAAAGGAGACTCTGGGGGATGTTTAAACCAAAGACTGAGATTATTGTAGAGAAAATAGGAGGTTATTATGCTATTGGGTTATCTTTTGATGGGTCTGAGACAACTTGCCATATCCAATTCGCCACAGCCAATACTCCATGGGACAACTTGCCACAGCCAACTTACTATAGGACAACTCACTGCAGGACAATTCAATGTTACATTAATCATTTCATTCAGTTACTTTTATGATTGGTGACCACATTTTTGTCAAAATTAGTGTAACTTGTATTTCTGTATTGACTTTATTTTATTATTATTTGCCATGTTCTGTTGAAATTAATTTAATTTTTGCATCTGTTGAATTGTCCTGTGATGAGATGAATATCCTAGAGCAAGTTGGCCATAGTGAATTGTCCTGCAGCAAGTTGGCTACAGTGAGTTGGCCTTGGCAAATTGTCCCATTCCATCTTTTGGCAGTTGTCTTTTTATGTATAAGTAACATTCCCCCAACCATTTTCTAGAACAGGGGTCGCCAACCTTTTGGACTCCAGAGACCACCAAACTCATAATTTTAAATCCCAGGGACCACTAACCAGTTCTGTGGGTGTGGCCTAATTTGTGGGTGTGGCTTGGTGGTCATGTGACTGCCTGGCCATGGCTTCTATGTAAATATTATAAATATTATAAATATTTATATAAATATTGATTTTTTTTATAAAAAAGAGCAACTTTTACCCAAAATCAGGCAATGCAGGCAGGCAGATTGAGTTGCTCACAGAATCATGGATTCATTCAGAAATCTATCTATCTGCCATCAGCTAGCTCAGTCTGTCACATAAAATTTATTTGCAAGCAAACTCATAAAATTACCTCACAACACACTATGTATGTTAATATTGTCTTTTTTATATAAAAAAGGCAACTTTTACCCCAAATCAGGCAAAGCAGGCAGGCAGATTGAGTTGCTTACAGAATCATTCAGTGATCTATCCATCTGCTATCAGCTAGCTCAGTCTCTCAAATTTGCTTGCCGTGAGTCTTCACTGAATCCTAAGGGTGGTTCAGCTGTGCTTAAAAGCAGAGCCTAAGATCTAAAGACTTGCTAGAAAGCAAGAAATCCAACCATTTCCTCCTTCCCAGCTAATCTAAATCTCCCAGCACAGCAAAACAGCTGATGGACAGAAAAAGGAAAAATAGCAATTTAGCAGGCAAGTTTGCCAGGTAAGGAGTGAGTGGGCAGGGAGGGCTCCCGCAGGCCATGTGAGCAGTGCAGCCTTGTGTTTCTGCACAGCCTGGATTAATTGCTTTGGGGGGGAATGCTCTGGGGCTGAGATTTCTCTGCGGCCCACCAAAATTTTCTCGTGGCCCACTGGTTGGCAACTGCTGTTCTTGAAGAAGTATATGAGAATATTATTCAAATAATCAGATACTTTGCACTTACTATATAGTTCTTTTATTAGATTTATTGAACCTATACAACCATAGCATAGAACTTCTCAGATATCTTTTGCCAAAATCAGTTCCCCAAATAAGAGAAGACTCCAGCTCTAAAATTATCCTCGTTTATTTGAAATCATTGCCAAAGTAACCAACCAGAAAGAATTGTGAGTTCAAAAGTCAGATACATGGGTGACACTTCATCTGAACACATATTTTCTATAGATTTCAGTTGTCTTCTAATATCGTTCTATGATTGAGAAATAATGGTTAGATTATAAATGTATTCCTGTAAACTTTAGCCACACATCTCACTTTTATTGGCACCAAATGGCTGACAATAACACAAATAAAAATGCAGGAAACATTGTAAAACAAGAATAAAAACATATAGCAGCTAGGTACAATCTAATCAGTCATTCATTCTACTAGGCTCTGACACACATCCAGAGTCCTCAACTTGTGCACTAAGTCAGGTTCTCAAGGCCTTATGAAAGGCCAATTGAGATGAAGCTGATCTAATCTCAGGGGGAATTATGTTTGAAAAGGCAGGTGCCATGGCAGAAAAGACTATTCCGCTGGGCTCTGTCAGCTGACACTCCTTAGTTGACAGTATCTTAGCTGTCAACATCCTGTGCCTGCCAGATTGGATAGGATGGGTAGAAACAACTGGGGAGAGACAGTCCTGTAAATAACCCAGTCCTAAGTCCTGAAGGGTTTTAATAGTGACGCCCAGGACCTTGAATTGCACCCAGAAGCATACCTAAAGCCAATGCAGCTTGCAAAGCAATGGTATCATGCATACAACTGGCACCAGTACCTTTCTGCTCTGCTGCATTTATTATTGGACACTGCTTGGAATCACCTCTACTAAGATGGGCAGCTACATTTGATTAACAAAAGAAATACATTTTGTACCAGTTGAAGTTTCTGAATATTCTTTGAGGGCAATCCCATGCTAAGTGCATTATACAGTAGTCCAATAAAAACCAGGTTGGGTAACACTGTCAATAGTGGGTTTATTCACCATGCCTGTTGCTCTAACCCAGTTACGTCAAATCTTTTATGCTTGTCATGAATTGAGAACTCCAGAAGAAGCCTAATTTCCTTCAAGTGGCAAGTCTCTCTCACAGGGATTCAAATACAAGAGAAATAATTCACATGAATGAAGGCGAACATACATTTTTCAGGATAATGCTGCAGGATTCAATCTGTTTCAGTCATCGGGACTAGATATTTATTCTTCAGAGCTTTCAGATGCTGTAGCCCATCCTCCCACAATTCTCCATCTGTGGGGTCCTTTGTGGTCTCTGAGCTTGGTTGTTTTTTTGCAGATATTTTATGATCCAGCTAGATACTGAATGAAACTTCTGCAAGAAAACACCCAAGTTTAACACTGAGCTACAAATAGAATTTCCTTCTATCAATTCTCTACTCCCTTCCCAATCAAGGTCACCATGAACACTCTCTGTTTTAGCTGGATCACTTCCTTACAAGCTAAGTAATAAATTCAAGAACTTTTTTGCAATGACCCTTGAGACAGTATAATGGTTTCTTTTGTCTAAGAGTTCCTAATATATTTCTTTTCCTATCAGTATTTTGAAAAGCACTATGGCTAACAGGTTGCTGATTCAAAACCAGAAAAATGCTTTTTTTTTTTGTTTAAATTAATATGTAAAATGTAAACTGAACCTCGGTGGCACAGTGGTTAGAGTGCAGGTAGTGTAGGCTACTTCTGCTGACTGTCAATTTGGTATTTCAAATCCCACTGGGCTCAAGGTTGACTCAGCCTTCCATCCTTCTGAGGTGGGTAAAATGAGGACCCAAAATTGTTGGGGGTAGTATACTGACTCTGTAAACTGCTTATAGAGAGCTGTAAAGCACTATGAAGCGGTATTTACATCTAAGTGCTATTGCTATTTTATTTTGAAGGATGCCATTTAGCAAACCATTTTGAGTAATAAATAGCTTAGGGTGAAAAAGCTATATTTTTCTGAGGGATACAACTTGTATGATGCTCCATATATATGTTTAAACAATCAGAAAATCCCTTTGTTATTAATTATAAAGAGATCAGACCTGAAAAGGCCATTAGTGTAATATTGTCCTACACCAGCTGAATTTCTGGTTCTCAGCTTTCAGATTCTTGGAATGCCAAATACTTGTAAATTAAGTTTGTGCCAAACATGAAGTGCAATTCCACAAATTTTCCCTAAGATCCCATCAATCAAAGTCAGAGCCACCCGGCCAAAAGAGGCAGTAACTTCGGATGACAGCTAGAGAGAAGTCCTGGACTTCTTTTCTGTCCTTTGTAATGAAGCTGGGTCAAAAGTAATGTCTCCTAGTTAAGGAAATAAATTTCTGAAGTTTTTCTAGGACCCAATTTTTTTATGGTTTGCTATGTTTACTGCAGATGTGAAGGAAAGCAATTTTCTGAAAATGGGGAAATTTTTTCAAGCAATACATAATCTCAAACATGTACCAGTTTACCATCTTTAATTCTGAGACTATAGCCACAGCTGCTCATTGAGAAACATCAGACCTATGGAATACATTAACCACCATTGAAATCTACTCTTCTCTTTTTACATAGCATTTTCCCTTAGTCTCCATTCTTTCTTTTCTTATTTTAACAATAAATGAAAAAAAAATATTTGTCTATTACTTCAAGACACTTTTTCTGGTGATCCCTTTATTTTTTTCCACATATTTTTGTAGGTCATTCACACTTACTCTTTTAGTGCTGGTGTTCTTTAAACTATCCCTATAACTTTGCTTTAGGGCCAGTCTTTCTTTTACTTCTTTACAAGAAGTGAGTTTACTTCTTGTCTTATTGTCATTTTGCTTTCTACCTGTATTGATGATTATGTCTATCTTTTTAATTTTTAAAATTTTTGTTCGGCACCTGTTCCTTTTCCAGGAGTATACATTTCCAATCCAGTGCTGGAGGTACCTCAATTCAGTCTCTTGCCTCTAAATTACAGTTTATAAAAATCAGGAATGATTACTTGCAGTGTTTCAACTGATTACCAAAATCAAAGCACAATATACTGCATAAATTCCCATTCACAATCCACTCCCCTTAAGAAATTATTTATAGACTGATCCATGGTGTTGATATGTCTCATTGTATCTATTTGTGTCAAATATTTATGAGAATCTTCCTAAGAGTTGCTAAGATTACTGAAACAGTTTTGACCTTCGAAAGAAGAGGAGGGTTCTGTGCATGCAAATCACTTCATATATAAGTAGCCTTGGGACCAGCCTCTTAGGTCCTTGCACCAACAGCTTAAAGGTAAGAGGGTGTAAAAGAAATAGGAGCTCATCCTAATTCTTCACATCTCAATTTATTCCTGCTGGTTTTGGCACAACTGAGCAGGGCTGTCTATGTCACTAGGGATTTAAAATCTACTTCATCTATTTAAGCTACATTTGGAACATTTTGTAAAGAATCTATCATTTTTACTTTGCAGTAACTGGCCAGCACGAGTCTGCATTTAAATCCATAGTACCACACAAGGTAAGATCCTGATTGATTACATTGCTGGGGACAACCAGATTAATGCCAAATAATACTAGGGACTGATATGCATGCAGTTCAGGGAAGAAAATGCTTCCTTTGGGTTGTGTACTGTGTATAGTATGTCATAGATTGCATTAAGGCTGCATTCCATTACAAGTCAACTAAGATAGTGACCTTAAAGATACCAGTACCAAACTTTCTAAAGGATCATCTGCATTGCTATAAAGCCATTGATAAAATCCACAAAACTATCTCTATGATGGGGGTCCAAATTTTGGATCATGATAAGATTTAACATGCGAGTGCATGAAATCATTTGAAGTATATGGAATGTACAAAAAATGTTGACATGAAATTTCCCTTAAGACATAGTTTGTGCTGAAAATTAACTATAGTGGTAAGCGATAACATCTCAAGAGGAAATATAGAATTATTTTAAAATGTTTCTCCATGTTGGCCTACTGTTGACCCACCAGATGGAAATAATAGTATAATAATAATAATAATAATAATAATAATAATAATAATAATAATAACAACAACAACAACAACAACAACAACAACAACAACAACAATATGTTTCAAATTCCAATAGTTGAGACATTCTACTTTAGCCAAGCAGGCTGAATCCCCAAATTTAAGTGAACTTACACAGAAAGAAACTTAAGTTTGCTGAATTGGATTTTAATAAATTTCAAAGTCCAATGCATGACACAAATGGAAAATAGTAAATAATTTAAAGATAATCTAATTATGGAGAATAATGAGATAAACTAAACTTTTGTAACAATTAGGACATTTTTTCAAAAGTATAATATACTGTCCAAATGAGTATTGTCAAGATAGATTATAGTATCTTTATTTCTTAAATGTAGAAATATGCTAATATTTTAATATGCTTCCCATATTTTTCTTACCGAAATATCTCAAGTGTATATTTATTTGATTAATTATATTCTGCCTTTCAATTTCCTGGGCAATTCAAATTATAAGCAAAGTTTACATTCATTAGGTAATTTGGTGGATGAATTCTAGCTGCTCTTTCAGTCTCAGTGGTTTCCATAATCCAATATTATGAATAATGGAACAGATCTCATGGATATGAAAAGATTTATGACATGAAATTAAATATTTGTGTAAGCAGTAAAACCTTTGAGTAAAACCAAATAAGATACTTTGGTTCAAATCAAAGAAAGAACAGATACAAATTCCATGTTGTGAAAAAAGGCCAAAAGCAAAGTTAATAAGGATAATTTCATGAATTGGCTTGTGTGTTTCTTTTCTTTTCTTTTCTTCCTGCACAACATAAATTGCAGCTATGGCTTCAGACGCTGAAATGGCAGCATTTGGGGAAGCTGCCCCTTTTCTTCGAAAGACAGAAAAGGAAAGAATTGAAGCCCAAAATAAGCCTTTTGATGCCAAGAATTCAGTTTTTGTGGTGGATCCTAAGATCTCGTACATAAAAGGCAACGTCCAGAGTAGGGAAGGAGGGCAAGTTACTGTCAAGACTGAAAAGGGAGAAGTAAGTAAAATATCTACATTTGTTTATTTGTTGACTGTATAGTTCTCTAACTCTTATAAGCAAACTTCCATCAACACCCAGAAAGAAAATTATACAGTTCAGTGTTTACTTCCTTTGAAACACTTCCATTTTTGATGGGTTCATCTTGAGTTCTGGCCCACAGCCAAGGAAAAGAATTGGGTTTTCAAGGTCCTAAAGCAAAGCCAGAATCTCAGGGTAAATGAAGTTCAATAGGACTGGCACTTGTGATAAAACATCCCACTAGGTGACAATGTTTCATAGAAAGGACCCAAAGTATGTTCATTGTACAAGATCTCATGGGTTCAGCAGAGACAATAAAGTGCAATTACTACAGTTTTCTTCTTTCCATTTTCTAAGTTGATACATGCAGGCATGTTCTTACCTCCCTAGACTGTAACTGTGAAAGATGATCAGATCTTTTACATGAATCCTCCCAAATATGACAAAATTGAAGATATGGCCATGATGACTCATCTCCATGAACCTGCTGTCCTGTATAATCTCAAAGAGCGTTATGCAGCCTGGATGATCTACGTAAGCATATTCTGTGATGGTATTTTTCTACCCTTTTAAGATCTCCTAAGAAACTTTTGTGAGGGATGTGGTGGCTCAGTGGCTAAGATGCTGAGCTTGTCGATCAGAAAGACCAGTTTCAGCTCCAACTGGGTACTGGAGTATCTTGCTAGTAAATCACTCTACTCACAATTGGTATGGTGAAGTTTAGTACAGCAGTTCCAGTCCTGATAAGCAAAAACAGTATTTCCTGATTAAAGTCAGCACTGAGAGGGTCTGCCTCTCAGTGCCTTTTCTGCTGTGCTCTAGTCCCTCCCAGCAAACAACCTGACATCCACTACTGCATTATCTACTTTCACGCCTCCTCCCCATGTCTATTTGTCACTGCCTAATCTTTATTTACATTCCTTTCTCTCCCCCTGCTATCTATCCCTTCTGTATCCTTACCTACCTCCCATTTGCCCCTCCCATCTATCTGAATCAGGATCATAACCCACACCAACTGATATCCCCAAATCCCCACATTGTGGTTTACATCAATGCACAGCCCGGAAATAAGACTGATGACTGATTAGTGTCCATGTGCCTCACAGCTGTCTAGCAAGGCTAGTATTCATGGCATTACAATAAACACATTTCCGGGAGGCTCCCATGCCTCTCATCTTCCATCTCAACAATTCAGCATAAATGACAGTCTACACCTCCATCAGTCCCACAGCCCCAGCAATATGTCGGGATCTGAGCGAGTGCCATACATGAGTAATATGCGTGAGCCTGACAGTCGGCAGTTCAGCTGTTTGAATCCCTAGCACTGTGTAATGGAGTGAGCTCCTGCTACTTGTCCCAGCTTCTGCCAACCTAGCAGTTTGAAAGTGTGTAAAAATGCAAGTAGAAAAATAGGAACCACTTTGGTGGGAAGGGAACAGCATTCCGTGCACCTTTAGTATTTAGTCATGCTGGCCACATGATCACAGAGACATCTTTGGACAGCGCTGGCTCTTCAGCTTTGTAATGGAGATGAGCACCATCCCTTAGAGCCAGAAACGACTAGCACGTATGTGTGAGGGGAACCTTTACCTTTACCTTAAGAATGCTTTACATCAAATAACTTACATTAAGTTGTCCTGTTTACTGTTAATAAATTCATTAGTAACCCTGCTTTTTAAATTCAAAGTAAGTACAGTGCTTGTTTCTAAATTATGTCTTCCTTTCCTGATGTTTCAAGGAAACAGAAGTTATATATTTATGTTATAGATTTTTAAATAAATACTTGACTGAAGACACTTTTTGAAGAAATTGTCAGCAAAAAATAAAGTAGATTAAGCAAATTCTGTTTTATTTTTTACAGACTTACTCAGGTCTCTTCTGTGTCACTGTCAATCCCTACAAGTGGTTGCCAGTGTACAACCCAGAGGTGGTTAATGCATATAGGGGGAAAAAGCGTCAAGAGGCCCCTCCTCACATCTTTTCCATCTCTGACAATGCATATCAGTTCATGTTAACTGGTGAGTAAATGGTTAATTAAGAAAGAAGGAGAATATTTTTACGAGTCACCTCAGTCGGCTTCCTACACAATGTGGCTTTTAGGTCAGATGCTTAATGTGCTTAATCACATGGAGTTATAGAAATTTATCATTTAATAATAGTAATAATTTTACCTCAGCTTAATTACTTGCTTTATTTTTTAAGAGAAAGAAATATGAAATGTTTAGTGGAAAAAAGGATAAAGGATAAACAATATTCAATGTGTATGCCAATGAAAATCATATAGGTCAAATTTCTCCTCTGAGTCTAAGAGCAAATTCTAGATTTGGATTATGTTTCCTGCTTTACCACTAGTTTCTGCAACAATTTCTCCCACCCATCCCAAGATATGGAACCTCCATTTCTGAAAAACTTAAAGATGAAGCTGAGGCTTGATGTTTCTGCCAGGCCTTTGAACATATGCAGTTTTTATATGTCCAGCTCTTAAATTTTCCCCAGCATGATTGACTAAGTGAGTTAAGTACTCTTGGGGTACAGATAAACAAGATACTAATGCTTAATTAATGTTAACAAACTTTTTCCCCATAGCATTCTATATTGTGAAATTGCAGTCAATTTTATTAATTTGTGGTTTAGTATATTTTATAATTCTAAAAGATTAATTGATTCAATCATTTGCATATAGAGTTAAATCATTTTAAGTATAATATCTTGTGCACCCAAAATGTAACATTCACATGTACTATTCTTTGTACATGTAAGGGGAATTATGTACAAAGAAATGCACGGAACTGCCAATTTATAGAGAACATTCAGTAAAAGCCTATGGTCTACAGCTTCATATTCTGATTCTTATAAGTGCAGAGAAATGCTGCTATAGAGAAAAAGAATGCTTTATAGAAATTCCCCAACTTGGCTGATTAAGGACTACTCCATCTGTATAGCTAACTTCCATTCATGACATGTTCCATTGCATAATATTCACATATTTTGTCATCTTTGAACATTTATAATGTTCCACAAATAGATGTTTGATTTTTCAGGGCTATTTCTTCTTTAAGCGGCATAGTGCTTAAATGGAAAGTTTTACTGTCACATGTACTCCCACTCGGTTCATGGAAGTTCACAGGGAACTATCATTTTTTTTTAAAAAATGGTGATTTTTTAAAAATGTTTCTTTCTAGATCGTGAGAATCAGTCTGTCCTGATTACGTAAGTTCATTTCCTTATTAAGCTCTGTATTTGCTTTATGGCAGGGTGCTCCAAATTCTTAATTAATAATTTCTTAAGATACTTAAGATTTTGTAAGATACTGTAGACTTCCAGAGCATAGAAACTGATCTTGATTACCTGCTCCTTCAAATATCTCGTTTTATACTTTTACTGTTAGACCAGTAAATACATAATATATTTCAATAAATAAACTTAATAAGTTTCAAAGTGGGCGACCGTGTCACATGGGTTTTATATCCTTTTATTGTCCTAGCTTGCTTACTTTTCAGAAATGGGAGCTCACATTTCAGTTAACAGTTTGTTTACCCCTTTGGCCAACAGTGGAGAATCTGGTGCTGGAAAGACTGTGAACACAAAACGTGTAATTCAGTATTTTGCAACAGTTGCAGCTGCTACTGACAAGAAAAAGGACGAACCAGCCCAACAAGGCAAAATGCAGGTAGCATGCATGCCAGAAAAGAATGACCTGTGATTAAATGACATTTTTGAAGGATTGATAATACTGAATCTGACCGGAATATTACTTTTCAGGGCACCCTTGAAGATCAAATCATCAGTGCCAACCCCTTACTGGAGGCTTTTGGTAATGCTAAAACTGTCAGGAATGACAATTCTTCACGTTTTGTAAGTTTCATGTTGAAACTTGGCATGGTGTAGAAATAAACAGAAGATGCAGCCTTGGATTGTCAGATATTTGTGATAATATCCTTTTTCTTCTTTCAAAGGGCAAATTTATTAGAATCCATTTTGGTGCCACAGGCAAGCTGGCTTCTGCTGACATTGAGACATGTAAGAGACTGTGCTTGCATGTAAGGGGTTTACATTGTAAGGGTTTTCTTCCACCCAATTATTTTTTCCTTCTTTCCCCCTTTTTCTTTCTCACATTCTTTATTTGCTTACTTTTCTTTTCTTGCCAGATCTGCTGGAGAAGTCCAGAGTTACCTTCCAGCTCAAGGCTGAAAGGAGCTACCACATCTTTTATCAGATCATGTCCAACCAGAAGCCAGAATTGATTGGTAAAAAGCATCTTTTTACTCTTCCCATTGCAATATGCTAACTTTGATCCCATTGTTGCCATAAATGATTTCTGCCTTGAATAAAGAGTTTTGTTTTTTTTTCATTCAGAGATGCTCCTGATCTCCACAAACCCATATGACTTTCTGTTTGTAAGCCAAGGAGAAATCTCAGTTGCCAGCATAAATGATCAGGAAGAGCTGATGGCTACAGATGTAAATTATACAAATACCTATAGATATTTAAAAATCTATTACTCTAGGTTGAAGTAATATGAAGAATAGTTACTTATCTTATCTTCATTCCCTTGCCAGAGTGCCATTGACATCCTGGGCTTCAACACTGATGAAAAGACAGCCATTTACAAGTTGACAGGAGCAGTCATGCATTATGGGAACATGAAGTTCAAGCAGAAGCAGCGTGAGGAGCAGGCTGAGCCAGATGGCACTGAAGGTATTTTCAGAGTTGGTGATGGAATTACCTGTCCAAACCAAATCAAACAAAATCTCTCTTGAATATCAGCTGTTTTAATTCGAAACAGCTGAAAGTTGTTAAAGCTGAAGTTTAATGTATAAGAATGTGTTTCAAAGGTTGTGGAGGAGCTAGCTTCTGAGCAGTGTATACTTGTGCTGTTAGTCATTTAAGTGAAACATTCTTCTTTCACATCTCTAATAACTTCATAGGAAATGATCTGATAACATGAATGAAGGTGAATAAACTTCACAATTGCAATAAAGCCAGGGAATTTCTTCTCTAGATTGCCCTACCCACCATCTTTCTGATATTAAGATGATGGATACACAGTCAATAATGAATTTGTAAATGACAGCTCCCTAATTATGCAGAAATATGTTAATTGCTATTTTGTGCACTTTTTATATGTAAGAATTATGTTAAGAAAGAAACATAGCAGATAGACTTGGATACACCTTATAGGAAATTAATCTGACTTGACTTCAGTACTGCAGAGATAATAAGTAAAAACAATGCTTTCTTCCATTGTCCTACTCACATAAAGTAAATATTGTTTGTTTTTATAACACACTAATATATACAGGCAATCCTTGCTTACCAACCAGAACTAGGACTGACAATTTTGTTCCTGAGTGACATGGTTATAAAGTCAAAAATCATGTGACTGTGCCTGGCTTAACAATGGCAGTTTATCAGTTTGGCTGTTGTTAAGCAAACCACTGCAGGTCACTAAGTGTGATTTTGACTAGGACTTATGACTTCCTGCTGGCTTCCCTATTGACTTTGCTTGTCAGAAGCTGGCTGTGAGGATCACAAATGTTGACCATGTGACTGTGAGATGCTATGACCATTGTAAATCCAGGCTGTTTAGCAAGTCTCTTCATCACGAACACATGAACTCAGGGAGGCTGCAATGGTCATAACTTTGAGGATTGGCCACAAGTTTCCTTATTCAGTCATAACCTTGGATGGTCACTGAACAAATGGTTGGTAAGCAAGGACTACCTGTACTGTAATATCTAATTTGAAATTAAATACACAATAATGAATGGCTAAATGTTGTCACTTAGCAGTAGTTTTCATTAACCTTGGGAAGCTAATTTATATTCAGATAGATATTACTATTTCTTCCCTCCTGGACATAGAAAAATCCAGCAACATCCTAAGAAAATATGACATTCTTTTTGTGTATTTATTTCTTGTAAAGCATGTCATTCATTCATTCATTCATTCACCAAATTTTAAAACTGTCCATCTCTTCACAGAGCAGTAAAGAGAGTGTACAAATAAATATTCAAAACGTAAAAACAATATATAAAATTTAAAAGAGGCAAGCATTGTTAAACATTAATTAAAAGGGAGAGGAATTTCAGGGCACTAATCAACTCCATGACTGCATGCTCCTCTGCACCTAAGCTGTCAGGGTTCCAAGTAACCCCCTCAAACCAAGTAAGACTCTGAGGCTGGCATTTCCTCAAAAGTTTCATTTTATTAGAGATGTCAAGTTGGCACACCTGGAAAAATCCAAATCTGAAAGCCCTCGGGTTTTCCCCATTGAAAAGAAAGTCAAAATCCCTTCCCTTGCACCCACATGTTTATCATATGGTCCAATCAATCCACTGTACCAACTGGAGATGACTCCCAGTCATGCCTCTCCAGATGCAGGCTGAACGTCCTTGACTCCCAGAAAAAAGAATGTTGTTAAGGCTATATATCTCACTCCAACTCCATCCAACCCCCCTCCCATTTTTCCACAGCATGCCCATTCATTAAGTGTGGCAGTCCTGAAGATCCAAAGTAAAAGATGGCCCCCATGGCTGACAGGCTGACAGCCCCCCTCATCTAATGAGCGTGTCTTGAAAAGATGAATGTAGGAGGTTATCACAGTCAGCCTTTAATCACCTCCATCCCTAAGGTCCTTTTGGCTTATTAGGGAATTTATCATGGAATTGTTTCACTAGTCTATCTGCCTTCAGGTCCCAGCTCTTAACCCAGGTAGCTTCAGACAAAGGATACCCTTTCCAACTGATCAAATACTGCAGTCGATCCCTATGTAAACAAGAATCCAATATACTTTTGATTTGATAATGAGTTTCCCCTTCAACTACTATCGGTTTGGGTGCTGTGCAGTCTTGTGGTCTCAATCTTGAACTAACAGCAGGCTTCAGTTAACTGTTGTGGAAGACTGGATGGACCTTCCCTAATAGGCCTGGGAGGCTGAAGGTCCTCGATTCCCAGAGAAAAGAATGCTGTTATGGCAATATATATCACTCCAACTCCATCCAACCCCCTCCCATTTTCCCATGCCCATACATTAAGTGTGGGTTCCTTGAATATCCAAAGTAAAAGATAGCTTTGATACAAGCAAGCCTGCAGAGCCATACTTTCATGTCTTTCTTTGAAAGCCAGGCACCTGGGGGCCTGATTCACCTCTGAGGGGAGAGTGTTCCATAGGGTGGGGGGCAATAGCAGAGAAGGGTCTTTTCCAGGAGACCACTACAGTCAGAATTCTTGAATAGTATATAGTTCAAGAATATGAACAGTTCATGTATGAATGTATGTCAAGTATACAACAATATAGGAACAGTGTTTGTTTACACATAGCTTTTCCAGTATAGAAAACATACAATTTGCTTACAAATCTTTCCTCTTATTTTTGTGCTCAGTTGCAGACAAGGCTGCCTATCTCATGAACCTCAACTCAGCAGATTTGCTGAAATCTCTGTGCTACCCCCGAGTCAAAGTTGGCAATGAATTTGTCACCAAAGGTCAAACTGTTCAGCAGGTAAGGATTAGCAACAAAAGGTTTCATAAGCAGTGGATCATTGGCCCAATTATATGCTGATATAATCCCTTTCATTCTACACAGGTGTACAATAGTGTCGGTGCTTTGGCTAAGTCTGTTTTTGAGAAGATGTTTCTATGGATGGTTATTCGTATCAACCAGCAGTTGGACACCAAACAATCTAGACAGCACTTCATAGGAGTGTTGGACATTGCTGGATTTGAGATCTTCGATGTAAGGAAACTGGCTCTTGATGGCATAGTATTGGAGAGTAGAGATATGATGTTTATATTGTAAAATACTTAAGTAGTTAATGAATGAAGTACAGTTCAACAATGTTCTGAATGCAAAGGCATTAAAGTAGACAAATAATTTCTGAGTTGTTGACTGGAAGGATGCTTTAAATAGAAATATCTGGCACAGAGAAGAAGAAAATTTTGGCAGGAAGAGTGTGGATCATAAATTCAAGTCAGCTGTGGCAAAGATATGGGCTTTCAAAGTACTGAAGGCAGTGATGGTAGAGCATATTGAAAAAATGGATTTAACAGAGAAGAACATTATGAGCAGAACTGATTCAAGAAGGAGCTTAGATATTTGTACATTCACATAAACCTTAAAATATTTTTAAAAGCCTAGAGAAAAGAACACTGGTGAAGACAATTGTCATTTTCAAAATACTTTGCATTGTCTAGTTCAACAGCTTGGAGCAGCTCTGCATCAACTTCACAAATGAGAAACTGCAACAGTTTTTCAACCATCACATGTTTGTCCTGGAGCAAGAAGAGTACAAGAAAGAAGGAATTGACTGGGAGTTCATTGACTTTGGGATGGACCTGGCTGCCTGCATTGAGCTCATTGAGAAGGTCTTTTAAAAATAAAGTTTTTAAGCACCCAAGATTATATATGTTTTCTAAACTGGATATAGAATACATACCTGTAAAATTAATGAATGGTTAATTCCATCTTGCTACAGTTAACAATTCCTAAATGCTGAGTATGAATAGTTTCATTTCTGTGACAATGAAGAGTATTTCTTGCAGTGATCTATCTGCTTTGCTCTCTCCAGCCCATGGGCATTTTCTCCATCCTGGAAGAAGAATGCATGTTCCCTAAGGCGACAGATACCTCTTTCAAGAACAAACTCTATGACCAGCACCTTGGCAAATGCAAGAACTTTGAAAAGCCTAAGCCTGGGAAAGGTAAAGCAGAAGCTCATTTCTCCCTAGTGCACTATGCTGGCACTGTGGACTACAACATTAGCGGCTGGCTGGAAAAAAACAAAGACCCATTGAATGAAAGTGTCATTCAGCTGTACCAGAAATCATCCATGAAGACCTTGGCATTACTTTTTGTTGATCGCCCTGCAGATGTTGGTAAGAACTTATCCAAAGAACATCCCTTTCAAGTCTAAATAAAAAAACATGATGTATTTTGTCAACAACATTTTAATATATATATATATTCCATAATATATATTTATATTTTCTTCTTTAGAGGGTGGCGGTGGCAAGAAAGCTGGAAAGAAAAAGGGGTCTTCTTTCCAGACTGTATCTGCTCTGTTTAGGGTAAGCACAATTTTATTATTTGTACAATCTATTCTAAATATTTTTTTAAAAAAATCCATTCCTGAGTTCCTTCCTCTGAAGAATGACTCAGAGATCCAAAACTACAGAGTACAAAATATGAAAAATGATAGTCAATATTGCTTGATTTTGTTTTAGATTTTCCCTTACATTGTTTCCTCAATCACAGATGATTGTTGAATCACAATATGATTGTTAAGATGTTGGACTGTAGGAAGAACCAGGTTGCAGATCATTGGTGTATTGGAGCTGGTGTCTGGTTTCTCAACATAATCTACTTCATAGGGATTATTATGGTGATCAAACCTGAGGCAAAACTTATTTGAATGCCATGTTAAGCTATAGGAGAAAGGTGGCATAGAAATCTAATAGAGAATCAAGATGGTTCTTTAAAAAGTATTGGGAGTTATGAAATCTACTTTAAATGTCACAAATATTTCTGATCCTACAGGAGAATTTAAACAAGCTGATGAGCAATCTGAGGAGCACTCACCCTCATTTTGTGCGGTGCCTCATCCCCAATGAAACTAAAACTCCTGGTAAGAATTATATAGTTTATTTATGCATGAAACAACTTTGGAATATTTGAGTTCAATTCTATACTGCCAATACATTCCAATATTGTTTAAGGTGCCATGGAACACGAACTTGTGTTGCACCAACTGAGATGTAATGGTGTGCTGGAAGGCATCCGAATTTGCAGAAAGGGATTCCCTAGCAGGATCATTTATGGTGACTTCAAACAGAGGTCAGTCTGCTAAATATTAGCCTTCTCCAATTATGTGCCTCACATATTTGTAACTGTAACAACTCTCATTTTTCTTGAAGCTATAATCTTTTAATGATTTTAAAAATATAAACTGTTGAGGTAATTCTCCGTTAGGAGAATGAGCGCATACAGAGAGACGTACAGAGAGTAATGTTGGAATTATACACACAGAGCACACAGATACACTGTACAGTAAATGTAGGTTTTTACTTCCAGAAAGGTTTAAGCAAAGTCCAAAATAAGCAATCCAAAGTCATGCACAAATTTCAGTCAGTTTGCAATCCAGGGATAATCCAAATATCAAAGTCCAGTGTCAAAAACAGTTCAGTATTAGATTTACATTCAATCCAGAAATATTAATCAATTAGACGAAATGGAGCAACAGCAATACTTTTGAACAGAAGGAAACAGAGATACACTCACACTCTCTTCTGAGACTCAGGTTAAGACTAAACAACCGAGATTTCTGGCTCCATCTTATGGCCGTTTGAGAAACCACACCCAATTGCATGCTCTTGCATTCCCTTAAAGATACAGTTTTAAAATGTTTATCCTGGTTTATATATTTCTAACCCAAATACCTGTTAGGTGACTCATATTCCTAACATAAACTATGCTTCTTCCAACAGATATAGAATATTAAATGCAAGTGCTATCCCAGAGGGACAATTCATTGACAGCAAGAAAGCATCTGAGAAACTTCTTGGATCTATTGATGTGGACCATAGTCAATATAAGTTTGGTCATACCAAGGTAAAATTACTATCTGTCCTAAAATGTTTGAACATTGGGTTTATTTGAAAAGACCACAAACATTGCATTTTATTCCCCCTCAAGGTGTTCTTCAAAGCTGGCCTTCTTGGACTTCTAGAAGAAATGAGAGACGATAAATTGGCTATGCTTATTACACGTACCCAAGCTATGTGCCGTGGCTTTCTGATGAGAACAGAGTTCAAGAAAATGATGGAAAGGAGGTAGATATTTTTTTATAATAAAGGCTCATAATGACATTAATGTAATGAGGCTATGAGTACATGATAATATATCACAAATACATCAGTATTAACTCAAGCTGATAGTAGAATCATGCTTAAAATTTTCTTTGCCCTCCTTCCAGAGAATCCATCTTTACTATTCAATACAATGTTCGTTCATTCATGAACGTAAAGCACTGGCCTTGGATGAAATTGTACTTCAAGATCAAGCCCCTGCTGAAGAGCGCAGAGTCAGAGAAGGAAATGGCCAACATGAAGGAAGAGTTTGAGAAAACAAAGGAGGATCTTGCAAAATCGGAAGCCAAGCGGAAAGAATTGGAAGAAAAAATGGTGTCCCTGGTGCAGGAGAAAAATGACTTGCAGCTCCAAGTCCAATCTGTAAGACTTTTGATGTCATTAGAACTTTTTGTTCTCATAACCTTATTCTCAGGTCTGTTGGTACAGATTGCATGTGAGACAAAATTGCAGAAAATTTTGCAATGAAATTATTTTTAGCTTGTTCATTTATTTTCATACAGCTTTGAGCTAATGTTAATTAAATTACAAATGTAAACCTGGAAGAAACCACTATTTAAAAAAAAAAGTTTTAAAAACCTTTGTCTCACCCTCTTTTTTGGTTTCATTGTTCTATCCATTGCTTCTCAATAATGTCTCCTGCTTCCATGTATATTTTGCTCCCACTCCTCCCCAACCATATTTCCAGCCTTTCCCGCTCCAGCTTCATCATATTCCAGTGATGTGCTGTACTTTTGCTCACCTCCACCATTCTATGTTGTGAACTGTTTTGTTAGTAAGGGTCAAAGCAATTATAATCAGAACATATCTGAGGCCAGTAGCAATATCTGTATCTTAGTTTTTCCTGTTGTGTTTCCAAACATCCAGTTATTTGAACATAAAAGAATAAATGGGGTACATTTAGAAAAGTGCAAAAATGCAAAAAAATGAATCTACCCTCTGTTTTAAGTGTCCCAGATATGCCTAAGCAGCCTGCAGCCTGATTATTATGTTTGTGCAGGAGATGAAAATCTGAACTTTCATCCCACAATGATTTCATCAGGAGAGTTGATCTTAAAAAAAAAAAAAAATAGAAATCAGGAAGATAGTTTTTTGATAAGGGATTCCAGGCTATAAGCATTATAAAACCAAAAAAGGGCTGAAAATAGTTCAAGGGTGTACTTTGAGGTTATTCATTTGAAACACTCATAAAAGCACAATGCTTTCATTAAAAAAAAAGAAATTTATACAGGTTACACCACAATTGAGTGCAAAATTTCTGTTATTAAGGGAAATATTTGTTAAGTGAGTTTGTTCAATTATATGACCTTTCTTGCCACATTTATTAATTTAGTGACCTGGTTGTTAAGTGAATCTGTCTTCCCCATTGGCTTTGCTTGTCAGAAGGCTGCAAAAGGGTATCACATGACCCCAGGACAGTAGTATAACCATCATAAATATGAGTCAGTTGCCAAGCATTTGAATTTTGATAACAAGATTGTGGGAGGCTGCAACAGTTGTAAGTGTGAAAAATGGCCATAAGTTACTTTTTTTCAGTGCTGCTGTAACTTTGAACAGTCACTAAATGAACTGCTGTAAGTCAAGAACGATCTGTATTTGCTTATGTAACAACATGCTAGTGTTAGGTACAGGACATATTCATTGTCAGTAAGAACATATATGTCATGATCTAGAACTATTTCTTTGACCATTAAGGAAATGAGAAGATACAATATTTTTACTAACCCTTATTCTTTTGGTACTTACAGGAAGCTGATGGCTTGGCAGATGCTGAGGAGAGATGTGACCAGCTAATCAAAACCAAAATCCAATTGGAAGCTAAAATTAAGGAGCTGACTGAGCGAGCTGAAGATGAAGAAGAAATGAATGCTGAATTGACAGCCAAGAAGAGGAAACTGGAGGACGAATGCTCAGAACTGAAGAAGGACATTGATGATCTTGAGCTGACATTGGCCAAGGTTGAAAAGGAAAAGCATGCTACAGAAAACAAGGTACTGGTCAAAAATATACCAAAATCAAATTGCTACCCACTATTGCCATTTCAGAATGCATAGAATATTTTAATTCTGTTCACTGTTTAAAGGTGAAAAACCTTACTGAAGAGATGGCAGTCTTGGACGAGACCATTGCCAAACTGACCAAGGAGAAGAAAGCTCTGCAAGAGGCCCATCAACAGACCTTGGATGATCTGCAGGCAGAGGAGGACAAAGTAAATACTCTGACCAAAGCAAAGACCAAGCTGGAACAGCAAGTGGATGATGTAAGCATGCTGTCATCCCCAGAGAAGAATTGACCTGAAGTTGAGGTACTGTTGTGACAGCATAATCACTCTGCTCTCTTTGTCTTCAGCTTGAAGGGTCTCTGGAGCAAGAAAAGAAACTTCGCATGGACCTTGAACGAGCTAAGAGGAAGCTAGAAGGGGATTTGAAGCTAGCTCAGGAAACTACAATGGATTTGGAAAATGATAAGCAGCAGCTGGATGAAAAGCTGAAGAAGTAAATAATAATGTCTGTGATGGACCTTTGTGTGCTAAATGGAGTCTTGTTTACATTTATCAAAATAACCATTTTGTTTTATTATAAAAAGGAAAGACTTTGAAATCAGCCAATTCCAGAGCAGGATTGAAGATGAGCAGGTCCTGGGTTCCCAGCTTCAGAAGAAGATCAAGGAGCTGCAGGTTTGTCACAAAGTGGTTCCTTCATGAAAATTAAGCTCTCTGGAAGCCAGTTTCTGGATTCATAGTTACCTTTTTTTTCTAGGCCCGTATTGAGGAATTGGAAGAGGAGATTGAGGCAGAACGGGCATCTCGCGCCA
Organism: Laticauda colubrina; assembly: GCA_015471245.1. Lineage (NCBI taxonomy): Eukaryota > Metazoa > Chordata > Lepidosauria > Squamata > Elapidae > Laticauda > Laticauda colubrina. The sequence continues at coordinate 1,482,814 of BLBF01000033.1, forward strand.
AAGCAGAGAAACAGCGGGCCGATCTCTCCAGGGAACTTGAAGAGATCAGTGAGCGTCTGGAGGAAGCTGGTGGGGCAACTGCAGCTCAGATTGAAATGAACAAGAAACGTGAGGCAGAATTTCAGAAAATGCGCCGGGACCTTGAAGAGGCCACCTTGCAGCATGAAGCCACATCTGCTGCCCTACGTAAGAAGCACGCAGATAGTGCAGCTGAATATGCAGAACAAATTGATAACTTACAGAGAGTGAAGCAGAAGTTGGAGAAGGAGAAGAGTGAGCTGAAGATGGAGATTGATGATCTTGCAAGCAATATGGAATCTGTCTCTAAAAGCAAGGTATCGGTATTTTCCTACATGAAAGAAAATTATAAGAACACATCCTCTTGGAAGCGTGGCATGCTTTGCTAATTTGTAAAGTTGTTCAATTACTATCTTCATCAGATCAGGTAGTTTTCTTCAATTTTACCTAGGAATAGGTGGATTAGTTTGTTTTGATCATAATGATCAGTTATGAGTCTGTCCTAATTTATAACTTATTAACATTATAATTAAACTTTCTATACTTTCAGCTTCTAAAGGTTCCTGGTGGTTTTCAGAATTACATAAAACCATAGCATATACAGCATCTTTCACATTGTTAAAACCCATACAACAATTCCCCCTCAATGTAGAAGAAAATTATGTCTTTAGAACCCTCTGGGAAATTGTCAAGAAGGCCTTCCTTCAAATCTCTAGCTGTAGTGTATTCCATAACATATGGGCATATACCAAGAAGCAGCATACTCATGCTTCTCCATACTGACCTCATTCAAGAATGTCACTCTTAAATTCATCATTGTAGCTCAATACACATTCTATTTTATGTAGAATAGGCATTCCTTCAGAAATATAAGTGCCAAGTCATAACAAGCTTTATGGGTTATCTCTCACGCTCTGAATTGTACTTGAAGGCCAATGCACTTTTGTAAAACTGATGCTATGTGCTATATGCAGGTCTCAGCCAATATGAATTGCTACATTCTATGCCACCTGCATTATGCCATTCCATGTTACCTTCCATATTTTCAAAGTTCTCATTTAGTAGTTTTCAGAATGTTTCAATATATTTCTATTTGCTGATTTCAGTCAACTCTTGAGAAATTATCCCGGTCCTTGGAAGATCAGCTAAGTGAGATTAAATCAAAGGCAGAAGAGCAACAGCGTACAATTAATGACCTTTCTGCCCAGAAAGCTCGCTTGCAGACAGAAGCAGGTAAGAAGAAATGCTGAAGTATTTTAGGAATGATTTATTCCATTAATACCACTAATAGTATTTGAGTTTGTGAGTAAAGTAAGCTAACATCCAAGGTATTCAACATTGGCTAGTGAAATTCAAAATATAAAACAACAGAAGTGCTCATCACCTGTGATTTGGCAAGGAAATATTTTTAAGTTATTGCTGAAAGAAAAATTGACTTTACTAAATTTAGCAGTACAGACCACAACATAGTTACTCATATATGAAAATGATCCTGCTTTTCTTTCTTGCTGCAAATTATGTTTCACAACTCCATCTTGGATGAGACATGCAAATTTTACTAACATCAGAGGTATCACAGAATTTATCTGGGAAATAGGAGAGGTCCCCCTCCCCAAATTTGTATTTTAGATGACAAGTATTTTTGGATATTATAAATAACCTAAAACATAACTAGTATCAAAATACCATGTGTATCTGCTATTCATCAAGACTTTCTTCAATAATTATTTCAATCACGTCAGCCTCCTGTCTTCTGTTTTCTGCTTCTCAGGTGAACTTGCCCGCCAGGTGGAAGAAAAGGACTCTCTGATTTCCCAATTCTCAAGAGGTAAACAAGGCTTCACCCAGCAGATTGAAGAACTGAAGAGGCAACTTGAAGAGGAAATAAAGGTATGTATTAGATGAAGATCTACAGGTAAAAAATATGACTTACTTGCATCTTTCAGCAACTTCCAGGTTAAAGGTGCATAAAGGTGCTTTTCTCTTTCTCTGTTACAAAGCAGAATTGCTAGTAATATGTGCAACTCCCATATTTTAAAAAAGTGAACAATTGGAAGGTGACATATTAAAATGAATCTGAAAGAAAAATTTAACGCAAGTGGAAGCTGCTTTACCATTACATTTGGTAAAAGCATTTACGACATCTTCATTTTTCTAGGCTAAAAACGCACTGGCTCATGGCTTGCAATCAGCTCGTCATGATTGTGATTTACTCCGGGAACAATTTGAGGAAGAGCAGGAAGCCAAAGCTGAGCTACAGCGTGCCATGTCCAAAGCGAACAGCGAGGTTGCCCAATGGAGAACCAAATATGAGACTGATGCAATTCAGCGCACTGAAGAGTTAGAGGAGGCCAAGTACGTGGGACTTGGAATAGTTTTGCAGTAAAAATAAATTACAAGGACAATGCGGTATAATTACCATAAGAGAAAGTAATTTTAGCCATATCTTTGAGAGTGGATTACATTGCCGAGATATCATAAACTATTTTCTCTCTACACGGAAGTCTCTGCTTGCAGCAAAAAGAAAGCAACAAGAAATGACAGTCCAGTAGTTTTGCAGATATTAGCTTAAATTGCAACAGTTCAAGAAAAATAATGGCAAATACTGCAGGATCGTTGTAAGCTACTCCAAATCTTGCAAAATAACTAATCCAGAATAATGTTTCTTATGGAAAGAAATTATTTGCAATTTATCTCCTTTCCCATTTTCTTCAAGGATTGCATTTAAATGACAAAAAGTGTATCTGTATAAAGTGTGCAAGTCTCTGTAAAACACTTTATGCAATAATTTCATGACCTTTTGTAAATTAAAATAGTAATTCATTGCAAAAGCTCATATAAATATAATTCACTTTTTGAAAATTTAATAGGATCAAATCTAAGTTTTATGCTGATTATCCATTTAGAGTGAAATGTCTTTAGTTTTAATTTATTCCTATAATTAAAATTTAAACCGTATATTATTTGGTATTTGAATCTGATGAGGGATTTGCGTGAGGATTCATGAGACATCAAATGAGAACATGGAAGTATAAATGATAATCACAATTATTATCTTATATCACATTAAAAGAATACATTTCATGGAAACAGCTCAAATATTTTATAATTTACTATCAATATTGGGAATTCAAATGTTGTATATCTGCATAAGATACTTAAGTCTGAAATAATGTTAACAATAAGACAATATAAAAAATAAAAATAATCTTAATTTTTAAAACTATTTTAGAGTTTGCTATTCTCCAATAACCATTCTCATTTTCAAAAAGTTTTCAATCTGTCCTGCATGACAAATTAGTGTTTCATGAGATCATTTGCATAATACAGAAATGATTTGCATCTCTTAAAAAGCTTGAAAATGAAACAGTTTCCATGCCGATAACAAAGAAGTGTGTGTTGTCTTTATGCATATCCTATGATTTTGAACTTTTCTTCTTTTCATATTTTCTAAGCAGATTAATTGCTAATAGTTGGTCATTCATTGCTCCAGGAAAAAGCTTGCTCAGCGACTGCAGGAAGCTGAGGAACATGTAGAAGCCGTGAATTCCAAATGTGCTTCCCTGGAAAAGACCAAGCAGAGGTTGCAGAATGAAGTGGAGGACCTGATGATTGATGTGGAAAGGTCTAATGCTGCTTGTGCAGCTCTCGATAAGAAGCAGAAGAACTTTGATAAGGTAATTTGAGCTACTATCATTGTTTTAAAAGTGAAATGCACTGTCTGCACACAAGTTTTAAGTTTAATTAACTTATTTCTTGCTGTTTTGGGTTTTTTTTTAGATTCTGGCAGACTGGAAACAAAAGTACGAGGAGACTCAGTCTGAACTGGAAGCTTCCCAGAAGGAGTCTCGGTCTCTGAGCACAGAGCTCTTCAAGATGAAGAACGCATATGAGGAATCCATGGATCACCTGGAAACTCTGAAGCGTGAAAACAAGAACCTTCAGCGTAAGTCTATAAGCTTCAGGCCAAGTCTACAAGCTTCTTACTATAATCTTCAGTTTAGGACACTGTAGATACAAAAGTGAGAAAAAATGATCATGTAATGGTTCTACCACCTTCTATGGAGCAACAAGTAACAAGCACAATAAGATAACCCTATATAGGCATTCTCCTCATTATTAGTGTAAACATATGGAGAAGTGTTGTCTGCTCATGTAGTATTAACTGATCCGTTCGAATTGGATGAGCTTGGAAATACAGCCAAGGAAATATTCTTGTCCCAAACAGCCTAAAACTGTTAGTAAATGGTACCAATCTTCCCCTCTTTATTTTGTGTGAAATCAACAGAGGAGATATCTGACCTAACGGAACAGATTGCTGAGGGAGGAAAAGCCATCCATGAACTGGAAAAAGTGAAGAAGCAGATTGAACAGGAGAAGGGTGAACTCCAGGCCTCCTTGGAGGAGGCTGAGGTAAATGTGTTATTATGCTTAGAGAGAACAAAAGCTCAATTTTTAATGCATTTTAAAGCACTGTAAAATGTATTTTAGAAAACCAGTTAGACAAGTATGGACAATGCTGTTATTTAGATCACTCTTTAATAACAGCTGATATACTTGATTTTCTTAAGGCCTCTCTGGAACACGAAGAAGGCAAACTCTTGCGTATCCAAATGGAGCTCAACCAGGTAAAATCTGATATCGACAGAAGAATTGCAGAGAAAGATGAAGAAATTGATCAAATGAAGAGAAATCATGTGAGAGTGGTAGAGTCCATGCAGAGCACCTTGGATGCTGAGATTAGGAGCAGGAATGATGCCCTGCGTCTTAAGAAGAAGATGGAGGGCGATCTGAATGAGATGGAGATCCAACTGAGCCATGCCAATCGTCAAGGTGCTGAAGCACTAAAGAACCTCAGGAACACACAAGGGCTACTCAAGGTATGTTTTAGGCAGGTTCAAGAAAGCATCAGGAAATCACTACAGATTTCCTGTTAAGATTTCAAGAGTTATACCTTAAAATAATTTATTTCATAGGACACACAACTGCATTTGGATGATTCTTTGAGAGGCCAAGAAGATTTGAAGGAACAAGTGGCCATGGTTGAGCGCAGAGCAAACCTCATGCAGGCCGAGATTGAGGAGCTCAGGGCAGCTCTGGAACAGACAGAAAGGGCCAGAAAAGTGGCTGAACAGGAGCTTCTGGATGCCAGTGAGCGTGTGCAGCTCCTCCACACGCAAGTAAGCATCTAATTATTTGGATCCTCCTGTAACCAGTAGTTGAGAATGACAAGTCTATACAAATGTTTCTTTATTGTAAAGGGAAAAAGTGCAATATTTTGAATATTCTTCAGTTATTTTGATATTGTTTGAAGACAATCAAACTATGTTTAAATGATATTTGCAGATCTTTACATAAAGCATTTGTAAACATAGTATTGATCTTCCTTTTTCTTTTGAATTAGTTTAGATGCTATGACACTTTTGTCTTTGTTGAAACTCTGAGGGAAATATGAAAATAAGACTACATAAACAGATATTTTACAGGTTACAGGCATTATTCTTGCAATATACAGGTTTATTTTTTGGAACATAATTTCCTGGTTTTTAAAAAAATAAATCAATCATTTCATGTTTACTAGAAACTAACAGTATTTTTATTTGCCTAAACAGAACACAAGCCTGATCAACACAAAAAAGAAGCTGGAAACAGATATTACCCAAATCCAGGGTGAAATGGAGGACACTATTCAGGAGGCTCGCAATGCTGAAGAGAAAGCCAAAAAATCCATTACTGATGTGAGTTGATTGATGCCCTTCTTTTGAAATCTGATCCTATAGATACTTATATCAGGGTAGTCTCTTGAACATAGTATCTTCATTAACAGGCAGCCATGATGGCGGAAGAACTTAAGAAAGAACAAGACACCAGTGCCCATCTAGAGAGAATGAAGAAGAATCTAGAACAGACTGTAAAAGATCTGCAGCACCGCCTTGATGAGGCAGAACAACTGGCAATGAAGGGAGGCAAGAAGCAGCTTCAGAAATTAGAACAAAGAGTATGTATCCATCTCTGTATATGTTTATAGACACTTGTATGTAAGGTTGTATGTAATAGGGCATAGTTGATGACTAATTTTAACCTGTTTTCCCTTAGGTACGTGAACTCGAAGCTGAAGTTGAGAATGAGCAGAAGCGTGGTGTTGAGGCAATTAAGGGTGTACGCAAATATGAGAGACGAGTGAAGGAACTAACTTACCAGGTAAGTGTGACAAGGTGTTTATCAACCGGACAAACCACTTTCATCAATCAAAAATTATTTATCAACCAAAGAATAATGGGAAAAGAGAACTGGCTTTTTACATGAGTTATATTTGCATATGTTTATTTATAATCCTACCTTTCCAAAACTTGAACATAATTTTAGCTGAAAATTTTGAAATCCCTGAATATTTTGACATACTGTATTTTTTGGAGTATAAGACACACTTTGGTTTAGAGGAAAAGAAGAAAAAAATAGTTTTTGCCTCCACGTATCCTGTTTCTGCCCTCCCAGCATCCAGAAGTACTCTCCAGGCTAAAAAATGCACCAATTTTTGGCTTCCAGAGGCCTCTGTGGGTCCCGTTTTTGCCCTCATGGCAAAACTACATTCACATTCACATAGACATACACACACACACGGAAAATAATTTAAAGCTATTCAAATGATAGCAACTCACTTGTTGTCATAACTTTGTTTAGTCAGAGGAAGACCGGAAGAATATTCTGAGGCTCCAGGATCTGGTGGACAAGCTGCAAATGAAAGTGAAAGCATATAAGAGACAATATGAAGAAGCTGTAAGTAACACATTTGCAATGGAGAAATAATTATATTTCAAATAAATTTGAGTGGCTTTGAGTGTTTGGGCCTTCTGGATTTGGGATTTTATCATGTTTGATACTGGATGGAGTCGCACTGCCCCAGGCAGACCCAGTACATAATCTTGGAGTCTTTCTAGATTCATAACTCCTGATCAAGTAAAAGGTGGCAATTGTGGCCTGGGGGCCCTTTTTACAGCTTTGTGTTATACACTAGTTGTGTCCCTTCCTGGACCATGAGACTCTACTCTCGCAATTCTCTCTAGAATAGATTGCTATAATGCACTCAACATGGGGCTGCACTTGAAGAGAGTCCCTGAAGTTTCAACTGGGCAGAATGTAACAGGACAGACAGCTATGTGCACCTCTAGGATGGTGCACACTACACCGCTATTCTATGAGCTACATTAGCTGTCAGTCTGCTTCCAGGTACAGTCCAAGGTGATGGTTCTGACTTTAAAAGCCCTAGTTGGTATGGGAGCAGGCTATTAAGAGACTATCAGACCTAAGGCCAAATTATGATATGATCCAGACAGTGTGCTTTTTCAGTTGTGCTCCCTGCCCTCAGGAACATAACTGTGTTCGGAGGTGAGGCTGGCCCCATCCCTGTTAGCTTTTCAGAAGGTTCTGAAAAAGCAGTTTTTCCAGAAGCCTTTGGCATTTCATGATGAGTCAGCAAAGTGGTTCTATGACATCGTTGTTCTCACGCAATGTTGAGTTTTTATGTTTTCTTTTTTTACTTATATTTGAAAATGTCATTAAATAATTATTATGTTTGCGTGTTGCTCTGCACATTTCATGACATGGGCAGCTATATAAATTTGCTAAGTAAATGCTAATCAAGATTAATTGCCTATAAGATAATGTATGGCATTTTTTTAAAAAAAATCACCTGCATGGAATATACCTTAAAAGCTTTGTAACCTAAACCAATTCTTTATAGAAATTAAACAGAGACTAGATTCAGTTGATTCACCAATAATTTTTTTAAATTAAATGTTCCTAATTTGTGAAAGGCAAGCTGAACTTTTCATTTAGCTAAAATTGCACAGTGGAGACTCAGTTCTTTCGTTTTCACCACAGAAGCTATTATCTTTTTGCATGACATATATACCTTGTAAGTGGACTTATTTTTTTAACCATACCTTTTTCATTCTCAGGAGGAGCAATCCAATCTTAACCTCAGCAAATTCCGCAAAATTCAGCATGAGCTGGAAGAAGCTGAAGAAAGGGCTGATGTTGCAGAATCGCAAGTGAACAAACTGAGAGTGAAGTCTCGAGAAGTTGGAAAACAGACATCAAGGGAAGAATAAACTTGTCTGCTTCAAGGTGACTGAAGAAATGCACAAAATGTGAATCTCTTAGTCACTCAGATTTGTAATTATTGTGTTCTGTCTTTGATGTCTAGAAAATAACGAAGATAGAAATGTTCACATACATAATGATGATGTGATCTTATTGTGGGTTTTGTTCTCCTATATGAAATCTGAAGGTTCTCCTTAGAGAGATAACACTATCTGAACATGATAAAGATGTATGAATATTGTGCAGGAATCACTTAACATGTGTTATGCTGGGGTTGGTGTAAGTTGAAAACATAGAGTTTGAATGCCCTGATATGATTTCATTTGTACATAATTATTTTCAGATAAACTATCAATCAAACTGAATTGGAATAAAGACTAATTTAACCAAGTATCCTTGGCTGATCAACAAATTACAATATACATTCAAATAATAGAACATTGGTGCCACATGATAGTGGTTTCTAGTTTCTCATTGTGTTTCTCTTTCTTAATGGCATCCCTGGATGTGTTTTCATAAATTTGCTGATATTATTTCTATTCTATCTTTTACACAAGCACCATCTAAACTTTGCTTACGAATTTTATTTTTATAAATATAAAGATGAAATAGTTTAATTATGAGATTAAAATGATACCATAATGAGGATAAAATAATACCCCAAATACCAGCAAAATATTTTTAAACTCTTAGAAACAGAAATATTTTAATTATGAGATTAAATCAATATTTAAAACAACATAAAGGAAATGTGAAAAACTATTAAATGAAAGATACATTTTCAAAGATGGAGAGCATACAGATTTCTTTCAGTAAAAGGAAATGAAATGGTAGTCATTGCCTAAAAGGTTCTTCCCCTTCTGCAGCCAATCAACTAGGCCTTTTGTGATTAATATACAATAACTGAGAAATAGGATTCCACAAGAAAACATGTGATATGGCTTGCAGCAAAACAGAGGTAATACCACAGAGATTTCCTCATATTGCTCCTCAGAATGGGAGAGAGAGTACTTATAATCCACAACCCTTCTGTGCAATGCAATGCCTCTGTTTGTCTAATACTCTCCTTCACAATACTCTAATGAATATAGAAGACAGTCTTGAAGTACAAAGGTAAGGTCCATGGCCAAGGCAACAGTCAAACAAATGAGGCATGAGCCCAGACCAAGAAAATGGCTCATGAAAATGCCTCATACAGCCTCCCCTTCCATTTCACACGAGAAGGAAGGAAGGGAAGCACATTCAGGCTTGCAAGATTCTGTTCTAATAAAAGTAGTTTTAGATCTATGCAGTGTCTGATTCTTAGTTCTGTCTTTTATGGGTGACATCTTAACAAGTAATATTGTAATATAATTTCTGAAATGTTAGCTGCCCAGAATAATTCACTGAGATGGGCAGCCATTGAATATGAACAAACAAATAACAGAAGCTTACAACTTTCCACAACAGAGATTTTTCATTTTTCAATTTTCAAAGTACTTTAAGTGAAATCATCCTACAGAGCAGATTTGTTCTTCATTGAGAATGCCTTACATAAATGGGCATGTGTCTGACAGGAGCTCAGGGACTGACTAGTTTTTATTGGTTTCCTCCAAACTGAAACAATAAGTCACAAAGAGTTGTTTTGGTTGTAGCAGTGATATAACTAATAACTAAATGAAATAAAACATCACCATATAAAGAGTTAATTAATAAGTAATCAATGTGAATGGATTCAGTTACAACGCACAGCTAGGAGACTTAAAAAAACAGATTAGGGATATGTTGTCATGGAGAAAATCCATCTTTGTGATTGTTAGGAGTCAAAAATGACTTCATGCCACATAATCAAGCAATCCATTACATCTGCAGCCTAACTTCATTTCTTTATACTGAGAACACATTCTGAAATCGTATGTTGATTACTCCTATGATGTTTGAAATATGTACATATCTTCCAATACACATTGTATAGCAAGAGTAAAGTGCAGGCATGAATAAAGTTTCAAGAGTTATATTTAAGATTAGTAGGGATCCTTCATCTGGCTTTAGTGATAATTTTTGGTGTTATATGCCTTTTCTTTTGTAACCCTCTTGTACTTTCTGAACACTTAGCTTCTATAGAGGGAAACATGAGTTAATGATAAAGCTTATGCTGAAAGTTAAATAATACAATCCTCCATCTGGGAGCATCTGAGTTTAGTTTCTCTAATGCAGTACTGAAAGAACCAATTTGAGAAGCATTTAAGAAGTACTTTAATTTTCAGCAAGCTACCTCACAGCTGAGGAATTTGCCAGTAGAAGCATCTGGCTGCTAATCCCATTGCTATTTTTCATTTACTTTGAAGTTTCCCATTGGAGTTCACTAAAGTAAAACTGCTAAAAAGTCTGGCAAATACCAAGGCATACTTTTGGTGTCCTTACCAAACTCAGTGACTTGCCTGCTTTAATTTGATATTTCTGTAAGCACGTGGTCAAAAATAGCATAAATCATTATGCTGCATTTCCCTTTTTCTGATCTTCATCAATCTGCTGTGCTTCAGTTTTTTGGATTATCAGAATTGTAATTCACTGTATCTGAAGGACACCAGAGTGGAGAAGGTTGGTGTAAGGCAGGGCTGTCAAACTACAGGCCTGCAGGCTGGATGCATCACATGCTGGCCAGGCCCACATCCAGTTTAGCAAAAGACAAAAAAATCCTAATACATCACATGACACCATCAAGATGATGTGAGTTTGATACCCCTGCTGTAAGCCAATGAGGTGGGTCAGCATATATTGCATATGATCTAGGGTGCTTAAATTAGTTTCCAAAGTGATAGCAAGGGCAACAAAGAAGGAGCTAAGAGGCTGACTTCTCCCACTGAATGTCTGCTATGTTCAAAGCACAAGTGTTTATTTCAGTTCCATTCTTTATGGTATAAATCAGCAGGAGCAACTTGGCAGCCTAAAGGCTGCCTGTTACTCAGTCTAATTTCAGGTAAGTAATGGTAGTGGTAATTAGGTTGGAGAACCAAGATGCTACTCAAGGTTTCCCAAGATAGGTGAATACAAAGCATGGATCAATGGTGGACTATCACAAACTGCTGCTTTTATTTATAGAGAGATGTTAGGTGCTGCTTTTTGCTCTATGAAAGGGTAATAACATGATTCCACCCCCTGTGGATGAGGTGTTATGTTCTTCTGCTATATTAGCATTTGTAGTTTATATGTGATGACAGAATGGAGTCAATAGCTATCAAGTTGAACTAGAGGTTCCCCAGAAGTCATCCTCTCAGCCTACTGAAACTTTAAAAATGATTAGTATGAAGAGTGGCTTGAGACAGGCAAAAGAACAAAAACATGCTATGTAAATGTCTTTTCCCAAGAATCTTTGATGGATTGATGTAGAGCTGTTGTAAGAGCAAATTCACACTGGCACTCTATTAATTTGTAGAATTAATATTTGTTTTACAGCTTTAAAATAGAGAAAAATTGCCCTATGAAGACATGTTATCAACTAAATGCTGTGGACATCCTTTATCTTATCCATAAACATTCATCATTAGATGGCTCTGCATTAAGTGGAGATTTGCTTGTTTGTATCCACTAACAGATATTGATCTTTTAATGATATATGGTGTCCTGTCCCTCCCTCCCCTCAGTTTTCATATCATCAAATTACAAATGTGGGCCTTTATGAGGTGTATTTTAGCTATAGATCTTAAGAGTAGGTAGAAGATGGTCAAGCTACAGAATGGCAGAAAACCTAGAGGTCTTCTAGTCCACCCCTTCCCTGCTCAAGCAGGAGATTGAATACCATTTCAGACAAATGGATATCCAATCTCTTCTTAATAGTGATGGAGTGCCCACCTGCTGCAACTTCTGGAGGCAAGCCATTCCACTAATTAATTGTTCTCACTATCATGAATTTTTTTAGTTCTAGATTAGATCTCTCCTTGATAAGTTCCCATCCTTACTTCTTGTCCCGCCCACAGGTGCTTTGGAGAATAGGTCAGCCCCCAGTTTCCTGTGACAGCCTCTTAAATGTTGCAAGATTGCTATCATGTCACTCCCAGCCCTTCTTTTAATTTGATTTGACATTGTAGTTCCTGCAATAGTTCTTCGCATGTTTTAGCCTCCTGACCCCTAATCATCTTTGTTACTCTTCTGTGCACATTTCGAGGGTCTTAATATATTTTTGTGTCATGGTGACCAAAACTGGATGCAGTATTACAAATGTAGTCTCATTAGTGCAGTATAAAGCAGTACTGGTACCTTGCGTGACCTGGATATTATCCCCCTGTTGAGGCATTGACTTTTTTGGGGGGAGGGGGGAGCTGCAGTACACTGCTGGCTCATATTTAAGTAATTTTCCACTAGGACTACTAGATCTCTCCCACAGTGACTGCTATTGAGCCAGGAACCTACTCTATACCTGTGCATTTGGTTTTTCTTGCTTAAGTTTAAAATGTTACTTTTCTCATCACTGAATATTGTAGGACACACTATCATTCATAAATGTCTCCCAATCAGTTGGAGCATTTTTGCTCCAGATGCTCTCAGTGTGATAAATAACTTCTATTGAAGTAGTATTTTCTTGGGATATAAGGTAATGAATATTTATTTACTATATTTTTAATTCAACCAATAATGAACACTATCTGGCCAAATTATAGAAAAAGAATAACATTCTAAAATATCCAAATTAAAATTATGGTAACTAAATTTCTTTCCAATTAGACATTACTAATTTTTAACATTAGGTTAAAGCTTTATCAATATTCCTACTCTCTTAAATGAATGATCACATTGGGATGATCCATTTTTATTTCATTTATTATATTAAAAATATGTTTCTTCTGTTCTGAACCTTTTTATGCTTTTAAATTAAATATGATTCTGGTCAAATTAGATAAGTTTGATTTTGAATATGCTAGATAAAAATAAGATATATGTTATATTTTAAACAAAAGTCTGTCTTTATTTTCTGGAGGATCTTTTGGCCAAAAATATTTTTAATGCTTGATTTCCAACATAGATAAAAATAAATATGAAGCAAAATTCTATTGTTTATTAATTGGAAAAACATTTGGTCAAAAACACTGCATCTAACTGACTGCAGAAATTCATTGTTCAATTACAATCCAATATTTGTAATCATATTAATTGTATTTAAAAAAAAAAATCTGCGAAGGAAACATCTGATCGGACAAAACAGATTGATGAAGTTACAGAAACAGCTATTAGATAAAATGTAGAAGCAAACTCAACAAGATGTGAGGCCTTCCAGATGCCTCCAAAGAAATTTTGAATATGGATGCTTCCAAGATATAATGGATGGAGTTATTCTGCCCTCCAGAGGCAGCTCAGTATCAACTACAGAAAAACAATTAGTTCCACAGTGCCTTCCCTGAACCATTAATACTGTGATAGCTGAATCAATGTCACAGTGAGTACTCCATTACTCAGCGAAAGCCTCTAAAAGAATTTTAGTGCCACCTCCTGACTACAAACAGGGTGCATGGTTTCATTGAAAATACCTCACTCCTCTGTCATGAAGTACTCAGAGCAGCCAAATCAAACCAGAACCCCCCCACCCCCCCACCCCCACTTGCTTTGGAATCTGGCTTAACAAGCATCTCAGAAACATTATTTTAATATATAATTTGGTTTTGGTTCTGCATTTCTGTTTTGAAATTGTAATTGCAGAATTCAAGATTCCCAAATAAGACATTTCAGCACCAGGCCGACCTCGACTATTTTTTAAGAGCTAAGCCATACTATAGGCTTTTAAAATATTAAAAATTGAAATATTCAAATATCCATCTCCCTTCTGCATCCACAACTTTATCCCCTGATTTAAAACAAAACAAAACAAAACTACTAACACATTCAATTTAAATACCTTATGATGTGGTTCCAGGCAACAATAATTTTGAACAGCATTGGTGGTGTTGAATTAGAACTGGATATCCAGGCTCAAAGAGATGCAGAGAGTCCTGGAATAGATAAAAACAGATTATTTCCCAATTATATGAGCAAGAGCTTGCTGATGATGGAATTGAAAGTACAATTGTATTCATTAAAAAATGTAATGAATCTCACTCTGAAACACTGAAGTGTCCTTTTATCCTTGTAGCTCTCCTAATCCCAACTTCTGAATAGCGTACAGAGCAGGTTCACTACACCAAGATTCTTACACAGGAAATTCTTAGGGGTTATTTGTGATAAGGAGATGGGGAAATTACAATTATTGTCCACCACTCTCTGGAACAACTCCCATTCCCTTTTTCTAAACCCCATGTAGTTTACACTACAAGTACAAGCTTTCCAATAAATCATCCAAAGGGAAATATAAAAGGAGGTATCTTTCAAAGCTTAGTATCTACACCCAGTTACAATTTTAGCATTCCCTTAAACCCCTGTCACACTGCACCAATGGATGGAAAGAGGATGTAAAACAGAGAAAAACACTTGCTATCCATTTGTTAATGCGATGCTTCAGTTCTGTACTCACTGCCTCCGTTTTGCTTCCTCCCTATCCGTCCAGCATCCATCTATTGACATTTCATCCGCTCAAAAGGTTTTGAGCTGCTCAAAACTTTTGAGTGGAAAATGTATCCAACACGTCCGTTCTGCATCCGCTAGGCATACGGAGGACATCGGTTCTGCATCCATCGGCATCTGTTACGCGTCCGCTACATCCGCTAGGCATCCGCTGTGCATCCACGCAATTCAAATCTGCTCTAGAGGAAAGCAGACACAGGGAGGAAGCAGAACGGACGCAGAACGGATGCGCAGCGTTAGTAGCATGGACGGAGAAAGGATGAAAGCGGATGCAGCATGCAAAGAAAGCATTTAAAACGGAAAAACGTTCGCAGAGAGGACCTATCTTAGATATTAAGGATGTCTAGAGGATGCCTAGAGGATGCAAAAGGACACATAGGGGAAAACATATATATTGCCTATAAAAAGGGGGAGCAACTCACCTGGATCTCACTTTCAGAACAGCAGCCCTGCTGTGCAGACCTCTGCAGCCTTCATCTGCCTCTTGTTCTTCCACAGCATCCAGTCATGTTCACCATGGATCGTAACACAGTCCTTTTGGTAGCCACCATCGTTCTGCAACAGTGCGAAGCCATCTACAGGCTCTGTGAACTCTACTACGGGAGGAAAAGGAGGCAGCCAAGAAGCGTCTGGGTCCAAAGATGGATCAGGAGAAGAGCAGAGTACGGACTGTACAACAAGCTGATGGTGGAGCTCAGGAACGAAGACCCTCGTGCATTCCAGAACTTCATGAGGATTCCTCCAGCCATGTTTGACGAAGTTGTGCAGCGGCTGACACCCAGGTTGACCAAGGCAAACACCAACTTCCGGCCCAGCCTGGAACCTGGGCTCAAGGTGGCACTCACTCTGCGCCACCTGGCCTCAGGGACCACCTACAGGAGCATGCAGTATGGCTGGAGGGTGCCACACAACACCATCAGCATTGTGGTCAGAGAAATGGTGCAGGCCATCATCGAAGAATACCTGGAGGAGCTCCTCAAGTGCCCCTCCACTGAAGAAGGCTGGAAGAAAGTTGCAGAGCAGTGGTATCAGAGGTGGAACTTCCCCCACACCGTTGGAGCGATAGATGGCAAGCACGTGGCCTGCAAAGTGCCAGCCAAGTCAGGGTCCACTTATTTCAACTCCAAGGGTTTCTTCAGCATCGTCCTCTTCACCATGGTTGATGCTGACTATAAGTTCATGTACATCGATGCTTCAGGCAACGGCTCATGTTCAGATGCCCAGGTATACAACGCCAGTCATCTCAAAGAGGGGCTGGAACGCAACCTCATCATGGGCTTCCCAGATCCAGAACCCCTGCCCAACGACATGCAAGATGTGCCCTACTTCATCGTGGGGGATGACGCCTTCTCCCTCAGAACCTACCTCATGAAGCCCTACACCTCCAGATGCCTCAACCATGAAGAGAGGATCTTCAACTACAGACTGTCCAGGGCAAGGCAGGTGGTGGAGAATGAATTTGGCATCCTGGCCAACAGGTTCCAGGTACTTCTCACCACCATGCAGCATCGCCCACAGACCGTGAGGAGGATCATGGAATCTTGTTGCATCCTGTGCAATCTCATGTGCACCCACTACCCAGTCTTGCAGAACAGGCTCGTGGACCTCCAACAAGGCAATGGGGACATGGCGCCTGGTGAATGGAGGCAAGGGCAAAACCTCATAGACACTGTGGATGTGCAAGGCCCCAACAGAGCCTCACGTGAAGGGAAGAAGCAGCGCGACCTCCTGAGACACTGGTGCAACTCCCCAGCTGGAGCAGTGGAGTGGCAAGACAGGATGATAGATGATTAATGGATGCTTCCTTGAGCCTGTCTCATCACACTGATGAGATTGGGTCATGTATGTTGGGTGGGCCTACAATGAACAGGGCATTTAATAAAGAGTTGTGTTTATGTTGAAATGTATGGATCAATGCTTACATTGTTATTGATAATAAAGGGCCAAAGGTGTGGCACCTGGGAGGGTGGACCATACAGTCCCACTATGCTTGCACTGGAGGTTTATCTATCCCCACAGCTGTCTCAACCCATCCCACAGCTATCTCAACCCATTTCACAGGTATCCCTGCCCATTCCACAGCTATCTTAACCCATCCCACAGATATCTCAATCCATCCCAAAGGTATCCCTGCCCACCCCAATGCTATCCTTACCCATCCCACAAGCATGCAAAGGCTTAAACCATTTCTAAAAGTTTCCACCAAGACTTTATTTAATAAATTAAATGAGGCAAGTGTCTGAAGCAAAGATAATCTTTATTAATAGCAAGCTGTAAAAGAAAAATGACCCAAGTCAAGTGTCCAAATAAAGTCTACAGGTAGCCACCCAGTCTCTGGCACTCTTCTCTGTCACTCAGAGGTATGCCCAGTCTCAGGGGTGAAGGGTCCAGGTGCTGTGGAGGTGGGTGCTGCTGGAGTGCTGGTCTGAAGCCCCACTGGGGTGCCTGGCCCTGAGAGGACAACAGGTGACAGTGTGTTGAGGAAGCTCTCAGACAGCTGGCTCAGCCCTGTGATGTTGAGAGCTCCTTCCTCCATGCCATGGGGTGTCAGTCCCAATACCGACGACAGATATACTGAGGCCGGGCTTGGCTGTGGGGTGGAGGAAGGAGCAGTGTAGTGGGGCTGTCTGGCCTGCAGCTGTGTGAGGACTGGCGTGGGTGGCATCGGTGGTGTGGGTGGCATTGGTGGCATCAGTGGCGTGGGTGGTATTGGTGGCATCAGTGGAACTGGTGGCAACAGTGGCATCCGATGAGCCTGTGCCTGGACTGGGAAGGGCTGCTGCCTGTGCTGCTGGACCTCCTGGTAGCCGTAGCCCTGGGAGGTGTAGGGCCTGTGGAAAGCCTTGGAATGGGAGGGACATCACCTGGGGTGGAGGAGCAGACCTGGACTGGGTGGGAGCAGGTTCCTCTGGATCTGGAGGGTTGTGAAGCAGCTTGGTGATCCGGTCCTTCACCACCTGGTACTGGGGTACCGCCATGTCCGTGAGGGTCTGGTTGACATAGGTGAGGAAGGGCTTGCGGTTGGAGGATGAGGAGTCAGTGCTGACCAGCTGAGAGAGGATATCTATGCTGCTCCTGATGGTGTCTCTTATCTCCAGCAGGACAGTGTGGCTCTGCCCCTCCTATCTGGCTCTCTGCCTTTCTGTGGAGGTGGAGCTGGGGGTGGATGCGGGTAGGACTGTGGTGGACGTGCCGTCTCTTTTCTCCCACTGCACCAGGGAGTCCTCCACGCACTCCGCCACAGTTAAAACAACTGTCCGTGGGCTCTCCGCCATGGGACGCTCCTGGTGACAGGAGCTGACTCTCGGCCGGAAGAGGACTGGCTCTCACCAGGCTGCCGGAGAGAGAGGGTTGTGAGAGGGGCTGCTCCTCAGTGGCGGATCTCACCCTCCAGGAAGCTGCACCTGGCCATGACGTAGGTCTCTCTGTCTGTCAGCTTGACCGTGGCCTGGCCAGATTTCTTGAGATGCAGCTTCCCGTACTAGGTGTCCACATGTTTCCACCAGCCGAGGAGCACCTCCAAAGTTTAGCCCAGGCTCTCCGCCTTCTCTCTCCAAGCAGCCTGCTTCCTTTTGGTGTCCCTGTAGAGCCTGTGTCCCTTCCGCCACAGATACTCATTCCCTCTCAGCCACTCCAGCACCTCATCCTCGTGTTCCTCCTCAATGGAGTATTGCCTTCTCTCCCATTCTCGCATATGCCTCTTCCTCCCTTTGACAGGATCAGATGGGCCCTCATCAGAGGGGCTTCCAGGTTGTAGGGGCTGCTCCTCCACACCACCAGCAGCAGCAGGATCATCATCATCAGCAGCAGCAGCAGCAGCACCAGCAGCACCAGCAGGATCATCATCATCATCATCATCATCATCATCATCATCATCAGCAGCAGCACCAGCACCAGCACCAGCACCAGCACCAGCAGGACCAGGATCAGCAGCAGCAGAGTAAGCACCAGCAGTGCCAGCAGCACCAGGAGCACGAGCACGAGCAGGACCAGGAGCACGAGCAGGACCAGGAGCACGAGCAGGACCAGGAGCACAAGCAGGACCAGCAGGACAAGCAGGACCAGCAGGACAAGCAAGACCAGGAGCATGAGCAGGACAAGCAGGACGAGCAAGACCAGGAGCACGAGCAGGACAAGCAGGACCAGCAGGACCAGCAGGACCAGCAGGACGAGGAGCAGCTACAGCAGAGTAAGCACCAGCAAAAGCACCACCGCCAGAAGCAGCATCATCAGCTCCTCCAGAAGCAGCATCAGCAGAAGCACCACTGCCAGAAGCAGCATCAGCAGAGTAAGCACGAGCAGAAGCACCACCACCAGAAGCAGCAGCATCAGCTCCTCTAGAAGCAGAAGCAGCAGAAGCACCAGCCGCAGAAGAGCCAATCAAAGCCACAAAACAGACAGAAGAAACCAGAAACACTAATCAAACAAACTCCAAGAACAATAAAAACAGACCAAGACTCCCAACGAATCGGGATGTAAAAAACCCATGCTGGGACAGCAGTAGGCTAGCCTCAAATTTAAAACTAATGGCTGTAATAGCCTGACCCACATACGAACTCAATACAGAAGCCTGATGATGGCAGATGAGATTCTGCTGAAACGTTGCTACAACTTTAAAAGCACTACAATGACGTGGGATAATACCTGAAGGAAGCTGAACAGCACACATGCAAGTACCTGCGAAAACTTAAAAAAAGAAATATATATATATGTGTGTGTGTGTGTGTATGTATGTATGTATGTGTGTATATATACCCGAAGGAAGCTGAACAGCACACATGTAAGTACCCGCGAAAACCTAAGAAAACATATA
>BLBF01000033.1:1507275-1534179 GCA_015471245.1 Laticauda colubrina
AGAATCTCATCTGCCATCTTCAGGCTTCTGTATGGATATGGGTCTTACAGCTCCTGGTTTTAAATTTGAGGCTGGTCCATTCTGATTGGTTGGGAGCCTGGACCTGTTTCATTGGACTTGGAGTTTGATTGATTGGTGTTCCTGGTTTCTTCTGTCTGTTTTGTGGCTTTGATTGGCTGGCAACAGTCTGTTCTTGTGTTGGAGGCTTTTAGTGCAGCTTGGCTCCGTGTGAAGGGACGGCTGCTCTTCATTAGCAAGCTGCTTTTCATTAGCAAGCTGGGTTTCACCTGGGTGCCTGGTGGGGGGGTTAGGTTGGAGCTATCAGAGGCAGTCTGTTTTTGCCCAGGTGTTTGCCTGGCTTGTGGCATGGAGATCTTTCTATTTGAGAGTGCAGGCTTCCAAATGATTGACAGTCTGGTGGAATCATCTCTTCTATTCATGCTGTCAGGTCTTTTTTCAATCTCTCTCTCTATATATATTTGTTTTCTTAGGCTTTCGCGGGTACTTACATGTGTGCTGTTTAGCTTCCTTCAGGTATTATCTCACGTCATTGTAGTTCTGTTAAAGTTGTAGCAACGTTTCAGCAGAATCTCATCTGCCATCCTCAGGCTTCTGTATGGATGTGTGTCTCACAGCTTTTGGTTTCAAATTCGAGGCTGGTCCATTTTGATTGGCTAGGAGCCTGGGTCTGTGTTCATTGGACTTGGAGTTTGATTGATTGGTGTTTCTGGTTTCTTCTGTCTGTTTTGTGGCTTTGATTGGCTGGTAACACTCTGTTCTTGTGTTGGAGGCTTTCAGTGCAACTTGGCTTCGTGTGAAAGGACGGCTGTTATTCATCAGCAAGCTAGGTTTCACTTGGGTGCCCCGTGGGGGGTATTTGAGTTGGAGGCATCAGAGGGAGTCTGTCTGTGCTCAGGTGTTTGTCTGTTTTGTGTTGTGGAGATCTTTCTATTTGAGAGTGCAGGTTTCCAAATGATTGACAGTCTGCTGGAATCATCTCTTCTATTCATGCTTTCAGGTCTTTTTTCAATCTCTATGGCTTCTCTGATGATTCTATGGATGGGGTTTTCTATAGTGGCTAGGGTTTTAGTGCCATTGAAGCTGATGTTGTGACCTGTGGTTTTCATGTGTTGGACTAGTGAGGAGGTGTGTTCCAGCTTTTTTACTGCGTTTTTGTGTTCATCTAGGCAGGTACTTATTCTTCTATTGGTCTGTCCAATGTATGTGGCCGGGCATGATGTACAGGGAATTTCGTATATGCCTTGGTTTTCCAGGTCAGTTTTATCTTTGGGGTTTCTCAGGGTTTGAAGGCAGTCTTGATGTGATGCCTGTGTAGTATCTTACTGATTTTATCTGTAGTACCTCTTATGTAGGGCAAGACAGCTGTTCCATAGGTCTGTTGGTCTTCTAGGTCTCTGTTATGTCTTGGTGTGTTTTTGTGGATCAAGTTGGTGATTTTGTTTTTGTGGAAGCCATTGGCTGTCAATACTTCAGTCAGGGTGCATAATTCAGTCTTTATATGTGTCTTGTCTGCCAGGCGTTTGGTTCTGGTAATTAGTGTTTTTGCCACAGAATTTATCTGTGCTGGGTGGTGTTGGGATTGGGCATTGAGGTAGCGGTTGGTGTGTGTTTTCTTCTGGTATATGGTGTGTGTGTGTATGTATGTGTGTGTGTATATATATATATATATATATATATAAAATTTGATGGACAGAAATATATAATGCAATAGACTTCAGGTTTGTTTTTTTAATATCACATCAGAAATCACAAACCTGTGAAAACATATTAAAAGTTTTAAAAAAACTAAAATAGTGGAATGTTTTATGGGAGTATGAGCAACAAATTCAATATAGAAATCAAAACTTTTCCAGGCTGTTATAAAGCTTTAAGCATCCAAGTAAAAAATCAAGGTAAACCTATGATTAAAAAAAAGAAAGAAAAAAGAAAAAACCCTAAGAGAACCAACCGATGGCATTCTAAAAGCTTCTAAAGTTTATTGAATAGGAAGGATATGTAATACTGGTATAGACTGAACATTAATTATAATATTTTTATAATGATTCCTGCTATCAAATTGCAAGGGAAGGTTAAATACAGAGGTCTCTAGGGGTTTTTTTCCTAGACATTTGACTAATTAAGCTAGTAAATCAGGCTAGCTATTCTGCATTCCATCCCTAAATAGTTGTGTTTAAACCTATCAGCTCATTGACGATTAATTACTAGGTAAATAGATGTGTGTATTTTGGGAACATTTGGATTTTATTTGCAGTTTTTAAAAAGTATGATTTGTTGTATCCTTGTTTTGTTCATTGTAGTTATGATCTTAAGACCTTGAATGATCTCAGTGACAAGTCAAATCTCATAAATTTATTTATCAAATTTATTTGCCATCCATATTGCGGTTCAGTTAGCACTGCACTAAATAAAATGCCTAGGCTATGATCACTGAGAAAAAAGGAAGCTAGAAGTTTTAAAGAGAGGTGTTAGTTGAAGGTGAAAAGGAATTGTCTGCTTATTAATAGCTCCTATCAAGAACTAAAAGTGAGCAAAACAGTTGTTACAGATACTAATGATGTTTTCAAGCCCTAGATCAGTATCTATGGTGCTACGCAGGATTTCTTTCTCATTCATTACCAAATGCAAATATTGAAAGATTAAAGTTTTAATGACAGTATTCATTCTGAATTTCTTAGGTTTAAGGAATTAGGGCCTCATTTTTTTACCATTTTACAAACATGGCATTTTATATTTAATTGTGCAGATTTTTATGCATAGGTCATGCTTAGAGAATAGCAGCCTTATATACAGATGGTTGCTGAACAGAGACACCATTCAGAGAAAAATACTGAAATGCTTATGTCATATAGATACAAGTACATGTCTATACATCTAGACCACAGAAATCTGACACACATATTTTTGCATAAATAAAAAACATCTTATAAAAATTCCAAGATACAACAAGCAGCTAGTATGGTATTCTTGGTATTATTATCACATATATGGAATTTTAGTTTTAGTGTTTTTAAAAAGTAGTCTTAGTTCTTATATGTGCATCAGAGCACCCCAAAAATAGACCAATACTTCCTGCGTGATAATGGTTTAAGACATCAGAGGATAATTTGAATGTGCGTGAAAAACTAATTTGTGAACCTGTTAAGATCTGTGACTGCTCTGATCCATGTCCTGCCACAGATTTATGATGCATCACAGTGTTTTGTTATTACTACTTCAAAATCACAGATGGGAGTTTTGATAAAAATAATGATCTTGTAGGCTGCTGGGGAGAATGCTGTCCCCTCCTGAACAAAATCCCCTACCTTGAAGAGAGTGTTTAATTATCAGTGTGGGAAAATCCAGACTTCCTCAGTGGAGGAAGCAATAGCCAAAATAAAAATTTGAATTTGAAAGGGGCCACAGGCTTGAGTTATGGAAATTCATAGCCTGATGTCCTCCAGTTGTGTTGGATTCCTGAGGTGGCTGAGGATGATGAAGATTGTAGTCCAACATATCTGAAGGGCATCTGGATGGGAAAGCCAGTTTCAAAATATGAGAATAATTGTGTGTTTACTGAATTTTTTAGATTAAAAAAAATGAATACTGAACTAATGTGGATAGCAATGTAAGATTGGATATAGGCAAAACTTCATTCATGATGAGGGGGAAATTCTTATTTGGAGATACTGAGTCTGGATTCAATTAACTCAATTATCTCAACCTTAAACAAGGTTTGCCCATCAACAAAACCAAGACTTAAGTATGACTGGGTTGCTTGGGATATTATTATACTGTTCAAATCCAGCTGATTTCTATAAGCGTCTGATGAAATATGAGCAGAACCACTGTGATGCAAGAGGCAAGAAGGGTGAGGTCTCCACTATACACTATAATGGCATGTTTAGAAGAAGAGAGATTCCTTTTCTAACCTGCCAGGCATTCCTCCATTATCAGCTAAGAAAATAGCCTCCTCACCAGTTTTTAAACATGCCATGAGTAATTGACTGAGAAAGTCTCCACCTTAGAAATCTGGATGGAAAAATTGAATTCTAAAGGAGGGGCACATTCAAACTGCTGAGATTTCTGTACTCATACCCTGTTCTCTTTTAATACATCTTAATTAAAAACAAAACAAAACTCTGGAGTCTTCCTTTCTGTGAAATAGGATGGCCAAAGACTTAAAACTACTAAAAGCAATTATTAATGCATCTCATGGCTGAAAATTGCACTTTGGATTTAAAATAGACTCCAAAGGTATTGCTGTATATTTGGACAGAATCATAGAGGGCTGGAAGGTACCTTGGAGTTCTTTTAGTCCAAAAGTCCTTATTCCACCCCAAGGCAGAAGTCCTTATTCCACCACAGACAAATGGTTTTCCAATCTTTTCTTGAAAACCTCCCACAATATAGCATAAGCTGTTTCCTTCTTTAATTGGTCTCACTGTCAGGACAAATGAAGCATTTTTATTTTGTTTCTCAGGATGATTTATGCTAGCTCTTTCCTCTGAATACCCTGGGTTAGGTTTTTGTTGTTTTTTAAAACTAGAATTTGTGAATTTGAAATGCCTTCATTTAATAACTTCTTTCCATGCATTGACATGTATTCTGTTTATGTTCTTCTACTTTCAGGAATTAGAATAATACAAATGCCTTTACTGTAGTAATACCATAATTGTAAAATAATTCCTTCCTCTTTTTATTTTTATTTCATTTTATTCACAATAAGAACAAAGAACTCTCAAAGGTCTTTGGGAAAAACTGATGATCCTTACGTATTCTGCTATGCTTCATTTTGGACCTTTTTTAAAAAAAAAAAAGTTTGGATAAATGTTTAACTCCTAGATATACCAGTTTAGATTGTTATGTCTTTAATGGCTGTTGGTTTTATTTATTTTAGACCTTTTTCATCCTTGACAAAGTTCTAGGTAACTTACAACTTCATTTAACAGTTACAATAATTTCATGTTATTTATCTTCTCACATTTGGAAATAAAACATGTCTTCAACATGATGTTTTATAGTTTATTCTCATTGGCGTTATTGAATCTGAATGTGCTAATCCTTTGAATAAAGCAGGAAGAACAGTAATCACTCACCATGTATTATGGAAAATGATTCCCTGGGTGAATTATAAAAGGCGTACTTTTCCTTGAAGATAATTCTCAATGGAATGCAATCCTAAAGTTACCCTTTTTCATTTTTTTTTACTGTATTCCCATCCCAGCAGATGGAGCTGAATACAAACTCATGCAAGGAACCATCTCAGCTTCTATCTTACTACATGTTCTGCTGAAATGTTGTTACTTAAACTTCTTCATCTCTGCTGAAATCCATAAACTTCTTCATCTCACTCGTGGTCTATGGCTTTTTGCCACAAATTAGTGAGTCCAAGATATTAAGCCTGAAAAGAAGCTGAGGATATAAAGCCTGAAAAGAAGCTGAACCTGCTTTGTTGAATAAGGCATCAAAGCTTCATGCAATTAGGTCTGGTGTACTGTGGAAATCATTTGAAAACATCAATCATCATAAGAAATTTAACATTTAGAAAAAATATATAGCTATTCTTCCTCAGGAGTTCAAAGAAAGAAAAACAAGTGTAATAAAATTGTATATAGCTTATAAATATTGAGAAGACATAGCAGACACAACCACAAAATAAGATAATGAAGAATTCCACAAAATTATCCTCAGATGAGGGGAATATATATTATAATACATATAATACATAATAAAATACAAAACATGTAAATGCAAAACAACTCATTCATGTACATAAACAAAGATACCGTATATATAATCTGAGCTGATGACAACTCCCTAAAGAAGGAAGGAAGTTGGATCCATACTACAGAGCAAAACATTCCATAAGTACCCCTCACCAATGTTGTTAGGTTGTTTGGCAGTTCCTTAATTTGCTTCTTGATTGTTGGTCTGGTGTTAATCTTGGTGTCAATCTCCGCTCATCTGGGTATTGATGAGCAGAGATTAGACATAAACATAGTCATAAACATCTAAATAACATTCAACAGAGAAATAAAAAAGCTAACATGGAAATAGAAACACTTCCTCACCAGCAATCAACACCCAGATAGGCAGAGATTAATACCAATAATCAAGAAGCAAACAATACCACAATCAAGGAATTGCCAAACAAGTGAACAATAAACAATAACCCAAAACAAGGAACCACGAAGACTGCTTATATCAATTGACAGAATATACCATTAAAATATAAAATGAAAGCAAACCCCATTTGCACTGATTATGTTACCTAGTTTGGGAACGAAACATATCTGAAAGAAAACAACCAGGTTCAGAGAGCACTAGGGACCTCACATTTAACCTTGTGATACAAATACTGTCTTGCATCAGGACTATCAGTACAAACAATTGTACTGTAGTCATATAGTTGTATAAATACATAGTGAAATCATGCATAGAATGCTGTGTACAATTCAACATACAAGTAACAACACTACAAAAAGAATATGGTAGATCTGGGAAAAATACTTAAAATGATACCCAAAACTATTAAGGGCATAGGCAAGGAGGCCTTTGACTGTATTTAGAAAAAAATGGGGGAAGTGATAGAAGGATATAAATTGTGCATGAAGTATAAAAAATCTTTTAAAAATATATATACCACTTTTTTCATTCAAACGATTTTTCTTCACGTGCTAAATCACAACTAATTTCTCAAATTCTCTACACAAGAGACAATATTGGCCACCAAAGTCAAAGGTGATTAAGCAAATTGTTCAAGGAGAAGTCTATCAATTGTTAGCATTTATGTCCACTATGTCATATTACCATTATCAACAGACAACAAGCATCTTCATACCAGCTGACTCAGGAACACATAAAAAAAAGAGTGCTACTGTCATATTTTCCTGCTTGTGAATTTTTCATTACTATCTCATTGGCAGCAGAATGCTTAACTAGATTGGCCTAGCAAACCAAGGTTATATTCAGTGCAACACTCCTTATGTTCCAGATTCAAGAGTCAAAAATGGCCAAGAAGAAGGCATAATACTCAGAGAAAAAATATGATTGATTGAATAGTCCTGCTATTTACAGTGAAAGTCACTGTAGTTTTGGTTATTTAGATGACTACTTGATGATGACAATGTTGGGTGTAACACAGAAGTTCTTGCACAGGTTTAATACAGAGGTTCTTGTACTTATTTCTTAACATTTATGTCCAACCTAGCTCTGCAGGCATATGCTGATCAGACAGAGATTTTAATGTGATTTGGAAGCTGACCATATTTTCACATCACAAAATCTCAGCACCAACCAAAGGATAATATGCTGCAAAATTCTAAAAAATATAGATCTTTGACACTGTGCTATAACTAGGTCTTTCATGTTTCCCCAGCTTGCCCCAGATATAGAACAAAGTAAGTTATCCTGTATTGTGAGCATGTACTATACTACCTGCCACATCTTCCAGTTCTATTCCAGCTGCAAATATGGCGAAAATATTTGGAGCTTTTGAATAAAATTGCAGTGGGAAGGAGGGGGAGGCTTGCTGGATGTCTGGAATACTTTACCAGGATGGCTGCCATGATATAAAAGTGAAAAGAAGCTCCCCTTTCTGCATATGCACAGGATGGTAGAAATTTGGGGTGAGAAAAAAGTTACTGGGTCACAGCTTAGCTACTCTGGACCATAACCTCCCTGCAATGTCTCCTCCAGAAATGATGAGGTCAACCTGTGGAAAAAGCATGTTGAAATTAAAATGCTTTCAGGATACCTTGCATATGAATCAATAATTGATTTGGATGATTTCATTAGAAGGATGGCTGCTAGAAGCATCCTGTAGTATTTCTTAATCAATCACAAATAATTGGGGAATGCAGATTCCCAAGAGAAAATGAGGTATGGAAATTCAGCAGAGTTGTATACATGGACTATACCTGTTGCTGGCTTGAAAATCCTTTGGCTATCGAAGGGGAGTGGAAAAGTCAAAATGCAGGCATTCATACTCAGAAGTCAAGCCAGCCCTGTGTTAGAAGGAGATTGAATAAGAGAAAATAACATTTCTCAATTAGTAATTGTGGTGTAATAGTTAAAATAAAATCCAGGCTACTGTGGTTCAGACGCTGATCCAGGATTGGGAACCTTGGTTGTTAATTTACTGATTTGGGGTTGGTCTCTTGCAGCTTATGAAAAAACAGATTTCTGGAAGGTCACTCCTGATTTTAATTAATAATCATCCCAAGAGAAAAGTCATACAACCAATCCCACATGCCAAAGACAGGAGAACACTCCTTTTCAGATCTTTGGCAAATGCAGTTATAGAGAGGAGATGGAAGAAATGTAATTTGAAGAAGAAATAAAGAGAATGGAGAAGCTGATGAAGATGAGAACTGAAGATGAGAAGGTCAAAGGAAGAGAGCTAAAAATAATTACAAGGCAAAGGCAAATCACAAGGCAGAAGTAGGAGGAACAAGACACAGAAAGGATTGGAATGGTAAGAGTGCAAAGAAAGAATAGAAAAGAGACAGTGCAGAAGTGGTTCCAAGATATTCATCCTGAGAAAAAGCAAGGCCAATCTTAAAACAGTGGCCTCAACAATCGGACGCTAAAGGAACATGGTATGGATATGAATGGGGAGAGGAACTGAAATGTTCAAGGACAGATTTGCATTGCTAAAAGTTTTCAGCTACCTAAACTAGCCTGCTACTCTGAGCTGCACTGAAGGATTATGTTTCAATATTCAGTTGTTTATCTAATCCAGAGGTGTCAAACTCGATTTCATTGAGGGCCACATCGAGGTTGTATTTGACCTTGGAGGGCCAGGATGGGCATATGGCCAGCATGACATCACTTGTGTTGGAGGGCACTGACTGCTCTGCCAGCAAAAATGGGCTCCCAAACTCTGTTTTCAGCTGCAATGGCCTCCTGCAACCTTCTGCCAGTGAAAACGGAGCTCAGGAGGGCCGCGCACGACCCTCCCATGCTCCGTTTTTGCTGGCAGAGGCATTGCAGGCTGGTCCTTCACTATTTCCAGGATGGCCCCACTAACTAGATCTAAGCATCTCATGGGCTGGCCTTGAGTTTGACCCCCTTGATCTAGTCAGTTTTTATAAATAGAACAACATGACGATATGCTTTTTTCAGTAGAGAGCAGAATCTTTTGGGGGAAAAGTATAACAGTGCCTGATATCCCAAATCCAACTTACTTACCTAGAATTCCTCAGCAGAGGGAGTAGATAGATTTGTGAAAAGAAGAAATATTAATTGGGGAAATACTAATGGGAAGATATAATAGGAAGGTAAGTTCTATCTGATCCTTTCTGAAATAGCATATTATGGCAAGAATTGCTTTTTTCTTTTACTAGTGCTATGGATTTAAAACTTTACCAGTAATATACTATTTTAAGCCTATTCTTCATACCAAATTGGAATGTAACCATTGATTTATTTTTTTAAAAATCCAGAAAATTATAGGCTAGTTTGTTTACTTCCTCCAGGTAAATTAGTGGGAATGTTAGTATAATTTGGACTGTAGAATAATGAGATGTGTGAAAGAAGAATCAGTGCTATTTAACTTTTTTTCATGAATGGCCTAGAGTTAGGGTGTATAATGAAATAGCAGAGCTTGCAGGTGACACCAGATTATTAAAGAGTTAAAATCCAAGCAGGCTGTGAATAATTCCAAAGGAATGTCTACTAACTGGCTGATTGGGTAACAAAGTGACAAATAGAAGTCAATAGGGGTGTGGGAAAGTCAAATGCAGGCATTCATATTCAGAAGTCAACCCTGCATTAATTAATCTTAATTAATTAATTAATTTTAATTAATTAATTAATCTGCAGAATAATTCACAATGAAGCAAAGAACCCAAGTCCCCAAATATAGAGAATGGAATTCAGTTGGTAATGATGAACAAAAGGCCGTGCTTTGTGGTCATTTTAATGAAAACACTGTGAGACAACTTTGATTCTATAGTTCATTAAAGTTGGAAATGGAACTGCCAATATCATGACCTTATAAAACAAATTGGAATTGAGTTTACACTTGCAATTCTGCAAGTGTACAAAATCTGTTTTCAAGAAGGATATCACAGAACTGGAAAAGGTGCAGGTAAAACAATAACAACCTATGCTGGTATTTCTTTGATGAACTTAGAAAGTTATTGCAGGAAACAGGTTGATGGACCGGAAGAACCTTTGGCCTTATCCAGCAGGGCTTCCTTGCTTATATCATTAGGGACATGGACTTTTCCGCAAACACCCATTTTTCCTAATGATACTGAATAATCAGTCTGAGACAACTAGCAGTTACTTTCAATCAACTGAAATTAAACGGAAGTTGTTCCTTAAATCTGTCTAGGAAGCTCCAGTTTAAATAATTAAGTGTGTGCTGCAGTATTTTGGTAAATTAGTACCAAAACTATCAATACAACAGAAAATACCCACAATAGTAGTGACAGTTGTTACAAATACATTAATTAGAGGGGAAATGGATTACTTCTGGATTGCTCTTATAAGTGAACCCAAAATTTCTGTTATTAAATGAGACATTTGTTATGTGAGTTTTGTCCCATTTTATGGCTTTTCTTGTGACAGTTGTTAAGTGAATCATTGCAGTTGATAGGTTAGCAATCTGGTTGTTAAGTGAATCTGGCTTCCCCATTGACTTTGCTTGTCAGAAAGTCGCAAAAAGTGATGACATGACTTTAAGACACAGCAAAGGTCATAAATATGAACCAGTTGCCCAAATATTTGCATTTTGTTCACATGATCATAGGGATGGTGCAAAGATTGTCATTAGGAAAAGCACTTGTAAGTCACATTTTTCAGTGCCATTGTAACTTTGAATGGTCACTAAATGAACTGTTGCAAGTTGAGGACTACCTGACTTTGTTACTTACTTGTTATGTAGGTTTATGACTTACATATTTTCTGCCTTTTGGAGAAAGTATGCATGTGTAGCTGAATGTGGGTCTTTGCCTAATGTGGGTCCTTCGGCTTATACTGGAATGATATGTGCAAGACACTGACTTTTGAAAGCACAGACAGTAAAATTGATCAGACATGAAATTAAACATGCATGGCCCAAATTAAAAAAAAGTCCTCTTTTGTCCAAAGGCTTCACACTTTCCTGTCATTCTGAGGCATCCTTGTTACAGGATAATGACAACTGGTAAATTAGGATTTATGTCTTGAAGGTCTGCAATAACAATGCAAAATTTGAAAACCCAATAATGAGTATAGAAATTGATTTCCCATCTCCTCATAAGTTAGTTATCAGTTTCATCAGTTCAAGTTACCTAATTCACAGTGATATAAGCCTATCATTATGATAACACTTCAAAGCAAGAGCAGCGCACACCAATATTTTCATTTCAAGCTTATGAATAGACACTTTATTCTTGTAGGGCTAAATCCAGCAGCTCAATGATGGAGGGTAGGTGAAGGTATACTTTACCTAATAGAAAAGTTTGTTAAAGAAATAAAAGTGTGCCTTTATGAAAGAAATGTTCTGACCTGCCCCATTTATCTTTTTTACTCACTGATCTAAAACATTTGCCTTGGCATATCTACCTACGATACTTTCATAATATTATAGCAACATTGGCATACTGTCATATTCGATAAGGTGTTGCTTTAATAATAGTGTTGGAATAACATGTGTATAGGTCTTGCACAAAAAGAAACTCCATCAGGATCTTGGTGCCAGGTTTTTGTTGTTTTTAGTTTTATTCAGTTGAGTTTTATAGTTTTCATATCATTTTATACGTCTTTTGTCTTGTTTATCATTTTTATTGAGTTATAAAATATTATTGTCTTTTAATTTTTGATTAGGAATCTCCAAGAGTTAGTTGAAAGATGGGCAAGTGTACAAATGTTTTAAATAAATAAATTTTAGCATGATTGGAACAGGGATTTTCAAACTACAGTACCATGACTTTCCTAAAATTATTAACTCATTTGTAATCCCCATGATAAAACTAGTAATTACATTGGGATTTGAGATGAGCAAGTTTTTATCATTTACTGAAAGATATGCAAATTCCATGTACTTGATTTACATTTATTTTGACAGCGCTGGGCCATTGCCTTTAGATTGGTCATATTTAGCTTTGTACTTACTCTTTTTCCCATTTAGAAGGATGAACAATTTAACAACCATCACTAAAACGCACACATACATTCTATAAAGGCATAGACATTCTACCACATGCCATGCTCGAAGTCACCAGCCAATGGAAGACCATCTGTCGGTTACATTATTGTTGTGATTGGTGGATAATTTTGACACGTGGCTTAGGCCTTTGGGTTTAGCATCTCTCAAAACTCACTCTGGGATTATTTCTGGCTTCCCCAAGCAAAGCAAGACAGGGTTGGCAGGATTTCCAGTTTGTTTATGCTAACACAATTCACATCAAACTTTGCCGCTCTTTGTCCCACTGAATGGAAGCAAGTTTGGACAGTGTGAAGCTATCAATGAGTTTGAGTCTCTTTGAACTCCGAACTCCTAATCACTAGATTGCAAGAACACAAGCGAGCAGTCTCCAAAGCTTGCCTATTGATAACCAAGATCCCATTAGTCTTAGATTCAAGGGACCTTGTAGGTCATCCAGTCCAAACCTCCACCCAAGCAAGGGACCTTACATCAACTCCAACAAATTGCAGTCCAATCTCTTCTTGAAAGCCTGCAGTGGTGAAGCTCCCACAACTTCCGAAGGCAAGTTATTCCATTGTTTGATTGTTCTCACTGTCCGAAAACTTATTTCTAGACTGAATCTCTCCCTGTTCAGTTTCCATCCATTATTCCTTGTCTGAACTTTGGGTGCCTTGGAAAATAGCTTGACCCCTTCCTCTCTGTGGCAGCCCCTCAAATATTGGAAGAGTGCTATCATGTCTCCCCGGTCCTTCTCTTCACTAGACTAGCCAGTTCCTGCAACCATTCTTCATGTTTTAGTCTCCAGTCCCCTAATCATCCTGGTTTTTCTTCTCTGCACTTTTTCTAGAGTCTCAACATATTTTTTATAGTGTGCTTTGTAGCATGAATGTAACTATTGATAATATGGATGGTTCAGGTGCCATCAGATGAATGTCACTACTAGCACGTACCTGAGCACTCAGCACTCATTATGTATACTTGGACAAATTAGTAAAGTTCAGGGGTTATAGGTCAGTAGCTCCCAACCTTTTGGGCATCAGGAATCAGTTCCGTGGAGAGAGGTTTTCCATGGACCAAAAGGGGCATGGTTTCACATGCTGCCTGAATTCCCTCAGATGGAGTATCACTTGTTTGTATGTCCCGGTTTCTGGCATGCTGGTCCCAGAACCGGTCCATGGACTGGTGTTGGGAACTCGTTATAGATGATCTCACTATTTCATCAGTGCTGGATCCCCATTCCAAAAAATGTGTTTATATGTATGCACACAACTGAGATCCAATAAAGACTTCCAAATGGGGCTCCAGAAATTCTATGTACGTTTTCATTCTAACTTCTTGTCATAAGAATTAAAGATCTTTGAGTCTCACCATTTTTTTCTTCTCTGTGTTTTTTTTATTATTATTATTTCCCTTGCAGTCATATGGGAGGTCATCCAGAGACAAATAGAGGTAAGGGGAAGCAAATCTTCACCTTTCTCATCCATGTTGACTTTGATCGTGGATGGGATACTGCCAGATATGGTTGCTCTGAAACAAACTCATAAAATTATATTAAAATTCTATCAGTCAACAATTTATCATCATGTGTTATCATTGTAGACACAGGCTACATGTATTGTGAATACAATCACTATATTGCTAACAATAAGATGTAGAGATATATTTTGCATTTCAGTGTTAATTATCATATTTTGTTTGTCCTGGGCTTATGTCACATACAGAATCTGTAGTGCAGACCATTGACAACTGTCACTATTGTGAGATGGCCAGCCCTATAAATTACTTAAATATATTGATTATGTGCCATCAAATCAAAGCAACCTCCTAAGACAGATTTTTGTCCCTGATCTCTCCTTCACTAAAATAAATGACTTGTCCCTAAATAAACACTTTATATCCATCATCTAGCCTGTAACTTCCATTTGCAGTGATGGTGGTGGTGATTTATCTAGCATTTCTTAAGTCACTAATAGGCCGTAATCTTTCTATGTTTTAATGGTATTTTAGTTTTTCTCCTCTAGTAGAACAGAACAATTGTTCTACAGGTGTCTTTTCGCTGAATGAGGGTTTATTCAATTGCCTGTTTCAACCAAACACTTTGCAGGGAGGCACTTATTATTATTATCATCATCATCATCATTATTATTATTATTGTTGTTGTTGTTGTTGTCGTCGTCGTCGTCGTTATTGTTATTATTTGCTATTTCGCCAGCACACACGGCTGAGAGTAAAACTGAATCGATGGGCACCAGGCTTTGCCTGCCTCTCCCTCTCGCGCACCTGTACCAACCAAACACGCCTTGGCGGAATGAAAAAGCCCAGCGGATGCATAGATTGCTTCCTACCGAAGAACGTTTTGCGTCCAGTGCGACGCCTGGTTCCTTTTGACGAAATGAAAGCCTCTTTCTGCTTCGGGGACGGGGAAGCCAAACTTGCGGCGAGAAGGCGCCCCCGATCCGCCGCATCTCGCCTCCGTCCTCCTTTTGCGTCTCGTTTTTTCTCCCCGCCCCACTCCCAGATTGCAATCTCAGCCCGAGCGGGGAGGGCCCACTTTGGCTCGTGTGTGAGTGTGTGTGAGAGAGCGAGAGCGAGAATTGCGTGTATGAGAGCGAGCGAGCGAGCGAGCGAGTATGAGGGCGGGCGCGGAGCCGCGGTCCGCCTGTCCCAGGGGGCGGCGCGGGGAAGCGAGGCGGCCAATCCGCCAGTTGGGCTGACTGGGGAGCGTCGAGAGGGAAGCAGGCGGACTCCCCGGCAAGCCAGAAGCGGATCAGCTCGGCACCTGTGGCGGCGAATCGAGCCGAGTTTCTTGAGCAAGTCGCTGGGGCTGCTGTGTGATGCCACCGCCCGGGCAGGAGCGGGTGTTGTTGCCTGTGCTGGGGGCGCGTTGCAGAACCCTCTACCCCTTCTCCGGGGAGCGACATCGGCACGGACTGCGCTTCGCTGCGGGCGAGCTGCTCACCGTCCTCCAGGCGGGGCCCGACGGCGGCTGGTGGGAAGGGGAGACGGCCGAAGGGCTGAGGGGCTGGTTCCCGGCCAGCTACGTCCAGCTCATTGAGGTGAGAGGCGGGAAAGGGGGGGGGGGGATAAAAAAAAACAAAACCCCGAGGTCAGTCGTTGGTGGGCTCCCCTTTGGCTAGCCTGAGGGGAGTGCGCCGAGTGGCCGTCGGAGGTATCAATATTGCCCCAGAACCTCCTTGAGGAGAAGCCTGTTGCGGGGGCAGCGGGGAGGGAGTGTCGTTTCTCCTTCCCCCCCCCCGCCCCTCGCCGGTGGTTCGGATGCTCGGGTGTCCGTTGAAGTCCGGCGAAGTTTGCTCCCCGCCTTTGCTCGGGGGTGCAGCTCCCGTGTCGGTGCGTTGGCTCTTCTTGGTCGTTTGCAAAAAGCGCTGGTTGGGAAACACTCGGAGCGGTTCCGGGGGCTGCAGCAGAGCAGGCGTCCCTTTGCGGAGTGCGGGGGGTGGGGGGGGGGTCGTGGGCGCGCATCTTGGCCGCAAGCTCGGAAGCCGCCACAAGATTTTGCTGCGGGGAGGGGGGGGGGAGTGGGAGATGGGGGTGGTGGTGGTGAAGCTGAAGCCTGTTCGGTGGGACTCTCTGTGGAGCGTGAGGGGCGGGACGGGACGGGATTCCTTCGTTGCCTGGGTGGGGGTGGAAAGCTCTCGTCCCGCGAGGAGGAGAGCTGGCGCGGGGGGCTGCTCCCCAGAGCCGAGCCGGGTGTGGGGGAGAGCTGTGGCCGTGGGCGGCTGTACAAAAGGCATGCTGGGAGCTACTTCAGGTTAAAAAACAAAAAAAAAAAAAAAAAAAAACAGTCGTGTTTAAGGACGGTTGGCTTCTTTTCCCAACCATGGCAAGCAGAGGTGGTGCAAACCTCACAAATGTCTTAGCCGTCCAGGTCCTGGGGGTTCCCAAAGGTGCTTCTTCCCCCCCTCCCCCTCCCCCACAAGACGCAACTAGACCTTCTGGTTTTTCCTTGAAGGCGTTTCACTTCTCATCCAAGAAGCTTCTTCGGTTCTGACTGGCTGGTGGGGAATGGAACGGATTTGCAGACAAGCTGGTCATTTGCATTCTTTTAGGGAGTCATTGAGGCCACCTGGAGGTTTATCTGCGTCATAAGGGTCACCTCAGAGATGTTCTCCAGCTTCACCAAGGACTCTGCTGTCTCCCTTTTCACTTTGTGGTGGATCTCCCCCCACCCCTGTGTATTGCGAGCATGAAGGGTTCTCTTCTCTCCCCCCCCCCCTCCTCATGCTGAAGCTTTTGGTGTGAAACTGCTAAAGCTCATTTCAGCCCATGACAGTGAGTAACTTCCCCTCCTGCTCAGGAAGATAGACTGCCTTATCCTGAGTCAGACTGTTGCTCCATCCAGCTTCAGATGTTTGGCTCAACTACCCTCCCCCACCCTCCTCCAGGTTTCCAAGCCATTTGCTTCTATTGGCTTGGAAGGAGTTTAGGGTATTTAGTGCTGGCATCTCCCAGGTTAGGCCCAGGAAAGACCTTGGAAATCTTTCCCCACTTAGCTGAGGAGACAATTGATCTGTTTTTATAAAGCAGCTCTTTCTATTCCCATGGAAATGGGCCTTGGTGTGCAAAGGTGCAGCCAGAGAATTGGTTTGCCCTGTAATCAAGTTATCACATATTCATGAAGTACACATATGGTGTTGTGCAGCCAGATGCTTTTTTAAAAAAATGGGTACTTCCTAGGTTGCGCATCTTGCCTTCTTATGGTTATATGATCATCAATATGATTACCATAAATGCGTTCAAACTGGTATATACAGAAATTAATACACACAGGTGATACATTTATTCTTTTCAAGCTTCTTTTGGAAGACTGCAATATTTATATATGGTTAGGTTCTTACAGAGCACTACTGGGCTAAAGGAGAATGGCAAGATCTTCTATTCAAATTACAGTTCTGTAGTTCATAATTGAATTAAAATACATATATTTTTACTTTGGTTAGATATGTGTCTTAAATAATCAGTATCAGCACTGCTCTGCTCACACAATCTTATTCTAGAAAATGTACAATTTTGCAAGTATAATTGAGTGGTGTCACCATAATATGGTCCCACAGCACCACTAAGCCAATTTCATCATCCACATTGTTGTATAAAATATTTTCACAGGTTGCTTAGAAAGCTTGTTGGCTTCTAACTTGTCAGAGGATTCTCTAATGTAACAAGTGCTGCTGTGTAAAATAGGATTCTGGTCCCAGAGGCCAAACAAAGCAGGGTTAGGAGTACCATAGCATTATCTAACTCATGTTCCCCAGCAGTTTAAATTTTATGATATACAGATTGCTAACTCTAATTCCAGCTAGGAGTTTTGCCAAAAGTTAAACTGTACCTGTATGTAAATTTCTTTTAAAATAGTTTCTGGCTGATGTAATACTACTTTAAAATATATAGTGTTCAAACTACAGGGACATCTAATGAAACCAGAATCATTGTTTTCACCATCATGCAATTTTGGAATGTTTTCTAGGGAACAAAGATAATTATTGTTAGCATGCAATTGTAAATAATGGGGTATATTTATAAAATGTAGACGGGATTGACTGTTCAAGTAATGTGTTTGTGGTTTTGGATAGTAATCTAAATCAGGTGTCTCCAACCTTGGCAACTTTATGAGTTGTGGACTTCTATTTCCAGAATTCCTCAGCCTACATTTGCTGGTTGAGAAATTCTGGAAATTGAAGTCCACAAGTCGGAAAATTGCCAAGGTTGGAAACCCCTGATTTAAATCATGCATAGTATGACTTAGAATAGTGGTTGCCCACCAGTGGGCCAGGGACCACTGGTGGTCCATGAGAAAGTTTTGGTGGTCCACAGAGAAATGTCACCCCCAAAGCACTCCCCGCAAAGCAATTAATCCAGGCTGCACGGGAACATAAGGCTGCGCCACTCACATGGCCTGCAGGAACACAAGGCTTGCATTGCTTGCATTGCGAACAACACGAGGTAGTGAGGGGAGGGGGAAAAGGCGGAGGGGGGGACTTGCTCCACTCTCCCCATGCACCTCACCTGGCTGCTTCTTTTCACTTCTTTCTTCTGCTTTTGGCTGCACTCAAGGAAGGCAGCAAAAGTCTTTCTTTTTCTCCCCTAAACTCCATCAGAAATAAGTCCTTGGGACCCTGCAAGAGGCTGCGTCAGTGTGACAAGTCTCAGAAAGACTCATTTCTGGTGGAATTTGGGGGAGAAAAAAAAAGACTTGCATGAAGCCAAAAGTCTCTCTCCCTCTGAGAACAGAGCTGGAGATGGTATCCTGCGATCCCAAATAAAGAATAGTTGATCAGTAGGAAAACGGAATGGGGAATTTTCCTGCAGACATTTTGGGGGATTTTCCCAGGGTCTCTGGTCCATGGGATTTAAAATTATGAGTTTGGTGGTCCCTGAGGTCAAAAGGTTGGTGACCCCTGGCTTAGAACATATGTATGTGGCCACAGTAATGGTCATCTGGTTGAGTTCCAGGGAACCAGTCAGGGAATCTTTTGTGACTTGATTTTCACACTGTTCAAATATACACAGTTGGCTGAATTTGTTACAATGCAATAACCATGAACAATTATTTTCCCACCACACTGATTAGATTTACACTAAATCAAAGTCCAATAAACCATAATATATCTTTAGTGGTTTTTGAAAATACAGCTTGTATGAACTTTATGACCTCTTTGAGGGATAGACACATGATATCAATAATTACTGCTATAGTGTACCCTGTAGTGTTTGGGTCCCTAAGCATATCCTGCTTCTATATTGCACAGTTGCTTTAATGGGTGTGATTTATTTTATTTACTTTTCCTTCATAGTGATATGCAATTCTCGGCTGTGAAGTTCATTTGAATGTCATATTCAACTTTTTAAGTTTATCCATAAACTCCAAACAAATTAGAAATGTACATGAATAGGTGCTCCTTGTGGGTGTCCACAGTGGGGGCAATATAAGAGGAGGGAACAAGTGATATTGTATGTATCACAAATTATGTACTCACATAATTTTGCATTATGTTATGACCACATGACTCAAGTTACTAGCATGATGATGTTATAATACATGTGCCATTTTGATGTCAGCATGGCATAATTGTTCTGGACACTTTTACTTCCTATTAGCAATAAGCTAGCTCAGGTTCTGTCTTTTAATATAATGCTGTACATCATGGGTTCCAATTGTGCCATATATGATAAGCTAATGAAATCACTGAATTGGTTGGCCAACGTGTTGGGGAGAAAGCTATGTGCATTTCTGTGCATGCGTTTACTAAAATGCTTTCTTTTTAGGAAGGTAATCTTGCTTCCCAATTAAGTTAGACGTTGTTACTGTTGAAAATTGTCCTGCCTGCTACTATTGTTCACAGGATTATTGTGTAGTGTTTATTAAAATTGATACTTACTAGCTACTCCTTGTAACAAGTAAGGGAAACCCCAGAAATTGTATTTTACAAGTGAATAAAATTCAATGGAATACAATCTTAGAAACGTTAGTAATTGACAGTTTGCAAAGTTATGTACATTTGGCTCTGAATTCTCTATTATTACTATGGGCACCATTTTAAATTAATACTAAAACAGTTGTAGCTTTATATTTATGTTTGTATGTTTAAATAAAATAATCAAAACCTGTGAACCAGGTTGTAAAAGACACTTGAGAAAGGACTCATGTACATTCCCATATGGAGGGTAATTTGATGTAGCCTGACAGTTCATGCCCTTTCCTCTTTTGGAAGCTTAAAACCTTTGGCTGCTGCACTAATATCTAATCTCCTCATTGGTGTTCTTTTTGCCGTGCTTCTGAACTGCTTCTTATTAGAGGCTGTTTGTTTCACCATAAAAAACATAATTGCCTTCAGTGGATTTGTTCCTGTTAAGCCTGTTTGAGATGGTAGGTTAATGCTTACATCCCTATTTATGCTGTAAGGCATATAAATTCATACAATATTGTTGTGACTAATTATAAGCCAGATGATTACACACAAAAAAGAGGATATGGCAAAACATCTGTGGGGTTGGGAAATTATAACTCTGCTTTGACCATATGCTTTTAATCATGTATGTTTTCACTTCTTTCTTTTACAACTGGTCTGATGAAACAAACTATCTGCAAATAACAGAATAGTGTTCTGGTCTGGAAGTGGGTTAGTCTCAATGCCCTCTTGGGATCTCTTCCAGGTCTTGTTTATAAACTTGGGATCTGAACAGTAGAGAAGTTAATGGAACCAAAATGAATGGGAACCCTTTCTTTTCTTTATTAAGAGACTTCTTGGTTGTGTAGCTGTCAGAGAAGGAAGGCAGCCAACCAGCCTATCAACCAACCAGCCAGCCATTCATTTGGGAGTCAGGTTCTACCAAATGGGCTCAAGCCAGACATTTTTAAATTAAGGATGTGAACAGCTTCCATGAATGAATCTGAAATGTAAAAAGAACAACAACAACTGGGTGAAGAACACGATATGATGATACGTTTTTAAAACTTATGAAGTCTTCATAAAACTCATAAAGCGATAACTAGAAATTAAAAAAAAATCCTGATGGGATGTAATGAATGTTCTTGCATACCCACCAACATATCACAAATGGGGAGGGGGAAGATGCTGTAAAAGTTGGGCTGTCATATTCTGCAGATAGACTGCAGATAGCATTTGTTTGAAAAAGATTTATTCAGAAAGAATAATTTTTCTGCTAGGGCTCAATATTATACCATGGTTTATTGTTATGAGAAGATATGATCTGTATGCAAAGATTGTACTAAGGCATAATACAGGTTGTTTAGTTTTGGTGATATATTGTGTGAACCCAGCCAATTGTGATGAATTCAAAAAGCTATATTTAAAGAATGGGTTAATGGACTGAGTAAATCATGTTACCCATGGTAAATATTAAGCTTGAACCTGCCCATTTCTCTTTCATCCAGGAAAGAAAATTTTCTGAAAGTAACTTCAATATTGGGACGACTTGATACTCCGAACTGTATTCAGCCCTCTTCATTCAGAAATCAAATACTTATTTTGTTTGGGGGGTGGGGCTGAGAATACTGAAACAATAGTTTCAGTAATTGATATTAACAAATAAATGGTAAAATTAATGAATTTTAAGATACCCAATTCAAGATGTTGTATTTTTATGAAATAGAACTGAAGAAGGATGTTCCATATGAAAAATGTGCATGGAATATGCCTTTGGGTACATGGCCCACTTTTTCTGTTCTAGGTTTCTGTTCCAAATTGTAAAACAATATTTTCTGCAATAAATGATTTTCATTACATTTTTAAGAAATTAATCAATCTGTTTCCTGGTCTCATTTAGATGCAAGGTATGAGTTACGTGCTTTTTAAATGGGCAAGAAGTCTTGCCAGCATGCATCCTGAATCCCAGCTTTTTCTTTCAGGCAATAAATTAAGAAGTGAAATGACAGGGGAAAAATATGGCATTGTGTATGCTGTAGCCTTCTCTCTCTCTCCCCTCCCTCCCTCTTTCTCTCTGTAGTTAAAACTTTATTTTAAAGTTTGAACTACTTTATATACTGTAAAGTTGGCCAGTTCAATTCTATGCATAGTTATTTGGAAACACATTTTTCGGTACTCAGTAGGATTTATCCCAAATAAATAGTCACGGCTCATAGGACGGCAGTTTAAATTGTTCAATGCACCCACCCACCCATCCACCCATTTACCCACACAGGCACCCAGCCATCAACCCACGTGTATATATAAAACAAAATTAGAGTATGACTCCTTCACCAGAGTCCAGGTGGTTTATAACAACAACATAC
Source organism: Laticauda colubrina (assembly GCA_015471245.1). NCBI lineage: Eukaryota > Metazoa > Chordata > Lepidosauria > Squamata > Elapidae > Laticauda > Laticauda colubrina. Next base: position 1,529,184 of record BLBF01000033.1, read on the forward strand.
TATTAAAAACAACCCAGACTCCTCCAAAAAATAAATAAAATGAAAATATGAAAAAGTCTGAAAATTAGTGAAAGTCAGCCAGTGTTCCTTAGTTCTCAAATGCATGGAACAAGATAATTTTAATTGCTTTTTTGAAACAATGTTCTTCTGAAGGTAAGCGATACTACAGTAACAGGAAGACTACATGAAAGCTCTGCTCTCAGTACCCCCATCCCTCTCACAAGCTAAAAATCTGTGTTCTCAGTGCAAAGGATGGGCAGATTCATTCACAGGAGAAAGAAAAAAGGAACTAGCCATATAGGTTGGGTGGTCAGTACATGTATATTACTATATCAGCTAAGAGTTCTCTGCTTGCTAAACCTAGGCCTACCCAATGCATTGCTTCATGGAATTTACTGTTTTTAGTAAATGTAGTTGATCTTGGAAGGGTAACATTTGCATATGTTCATTTCAGAGAAGATTATTTTGTTATATGTAGCAAAACTACTACTGCTCATTCTCCTTCATAGATGTAAAGAAGCTGCTGGCAGGATAAATTGTGCATGACTATAGACTATCAGGACTTTTTACAGCTGCTGTCTCCTCCTGTGGTTGGACAGCTCTTTTATGAAGAATAGTATATAACTCCAGGAATGATGAGAGAGAATGCACCCATTTGTTGAGCTGCTCTTATTTGTAGTGGGTTGTCTAAAGAAGAAAGTCAAGTTTCTCAGGAATTTTATTCTATGGATAGACAAGAACAGAATCTTAGTTGAATACCTTTCTTCTCTCTTCGCAGCTAACCCATGACAGACATGGGTTTTAATTTAGTTTTAATTAGATTCTTACAGTCCAACAGTTGGTAGCAAATTTAAATAGTGGTTTTAGAAAACAAGTATAATATTATGAGGCACCAGGCATATTCTTAATCCAAGAATATGTGTTTGGAACAAGGATGGAACTTTGAAAGCATACAAATGTATAGAAATATATGTTCCTCCAATACAGGAACACAATGTTGCCAGCCAATCAAGACACAAAAAAAGCCACAAAACAGACAGAAGATATTAGAAATACCAATCAAGCAGAATACAGCAAACTCCAAGACCAATAAACACAGACCAAGACTCCCAACCAATCAGGATGAAGAAAAAAACCATTCTGGCACAGCAATAGGCTAGCCCCAAATTTAAAACTGAAACAACTGTAAGATTCTGACTCACAGACGAACACAAGACAGAAGCCTGACGATGGCAGATGAGATTCTGCCGAAACGTTGCTACAACTTTAAAAGCACAGCTACAAGGATGTGGGAAGATGCCCGAACAAAGCTGAACAGCATATAGATAGAAATATATATATCTCCACAGCCAGATTAAAAGATTAACCCTTGTTAATCTTTTGCAAATCTGGAGAATGACCAGTCAATTCATGTTTAAATTTTACACAGCAGTTGATATGTGGACAGTTTGTTCGGTAAAAAGATATAAAAATGTGGCTCCTTTTGGTGTGATTTCTTTTGTTGCTTAACCAGAAAAGTCTTAAAATATCAAATCAGATGCAGGTATTAGGAAAACGAGCATCACTTTGCTCAACGCTAAGTATCTCTTAGAAATAGCTGCCAATTAGAGATCTATGGCTTTTGAACATGGTAAATTTAATTCTGGTTAAAACTAATAAAAGTGGATTAAGTAGTTCTGAGACTATAGAGAAGATTCTGCTATAAAGCTACAGGTTTAATTAATGGGGATGGGATTTGAATATTCACTGCAATCAAGTTCTCACTGAAAGTACTGTATATCAGGGGTGTCATACTTATGGGCCAGATGCATCATGTGTTGGCCACATCCCTGCCTGGTTTAGCGAAGGGGGAAAAAGTCACAATACGTCACGTGATGACTCCAAGTTTCAACACCCCTGCTGTATACCCTTTGATTGTCTCTATTTAAAGCAGAGTATAATAATCAAATAGGGATGGAAGGTCAATTTCATTTATTTAAGTCTATTTTACTTCTCTAATCAATAAAGCTGAAATTGTCAAACAATATCACCATCACTGTTTGCTTTTGAAAGGCCACATTCTTGTGACTTACTGCATAAAAATCAATATGCAGTGGTATATCTTCTAGTACTGTCTATTGGAAAGTTCTTTACCCAAGTTTTTCCATACAGATAATCCTCAACTTATGACCACTATTGAGTCCAAAATTTATGTTGCTAAGAAAGAAAGTTGTGAAATGTCTTGTGCTGCATTTTATGAACTTTTTATGCCATTGTTCAATGAATCACTACAGTCGTTAAGTGAATAATGCAGTTACAAAGCAAATCTGCCTTTCACCATAGTTTAACAGAAGCTCCAAAGGTTGTAAATGACAATCCCAGGACACTGGGATGCTGCAACCATCGTAAATGCATGTCGGTTGGCAAGCACTCAAAGTTTGACTGTGGGATGTTGCAGTGGTTATCAGTGTAAGAACTGGTCATAAGAAACTTTGAAAGATCATAAAACACATTATAAGTCGACAACTACTTCTGTGGCTTTATTTTAGTTTTTTGAGTTTGGTGCTTTGGAATCCCACTCTTCGGGAAGTTTATCAAATATCTCATGTTTTTCTGGCAAGAGCATATGAAATCAAATCATATGTGTGTGTGTGTGTGTCTGTCTGTGTGTGTATGAATGCACTCATTTGTAGCTCTTTTGAAGTCCTCTTATTTTCAATTTGTCTTCTGTCTTTCTTGCTTTATTTGGTATTTTACTTTATTGATTTTTAATACTATCCTGAAAAGTAGTGTAAAGATTTTATAAATAAGCCACAAATTCTGCCAGGCAAGACTTGTCCAAAATTATTTCCTGTGGGTCTGCTATTAAACAAGTTCGTTACTTTGGATTCTTTCCAAACTGCACCACCTTGTCCAATATAAAAATCTGAATTTAGCAAGCTGAATTCTTTTTTTAAACTTAAGCAGTTCCAGACTAATTTTGTTTCAGGAAATGTTCTGAGGCCAAACTTTGAATATGAAAAAAAATGTTTTATAATGTTCCTTTACCACCTTTCCCCACCCCCTTTCTGGACATATGATATGTTAGGATTCCCTATTGTACTGGTAGTGTTATAGGAGATAGAAAATAATAAGATGAGAGATCTTACTATTGGTTTTTATTATTATATGTTATTCTTTCATATCTTAAAAATGATATAAAATGTAATATTAAATTTTCTATCTCAGGGTTGAATCACATAATGTTTTCTCACTTGTATGATGTCACAGTATAAATTGGCTTTGACTTGAAGGGCCTTTGGCAATGAACTAAAGTTGAGAATCACAAGGTACACCAGATGTCCAGCACGACTCATGTTGAAAAAGTTTCATTGTTTCAGTAATCTGTGTGGATTTCTCTTACACTTAACTATAAGGCTAGAACAGACTAGTGCTTGAATGGGAATGTTGGTGATTAAAGGTATTTTAAAAAGCAATAACTTTTAACTATGATGGAGAGTTACCACTGCTACTTGGAGAGTTGTCACTTGTTTCTGAATTGCTCATGGCACAAATAGCATTTATGCAGTGGTTGTATTCCACAGAGTATTCACAGTTGCAAGAAAAGCCATTTGGAGAAAAATGGCTATTTTCTAATAGAAAATGTAAGAATATGAGTGTTGGAAAATACATCCTGTTGATACAAGAGTCTTTCGACTTTATCTGAAACAACAAGTGTACTAGTTTCAGGAAGAGCATTTGGGTTGTGGAGAGGCTAATGGCTATGGTATTTTTATGCTAAAATCAAACAGCTGGAAAGGCCTTTGGACTTTTCACTTTGTGACAGATGACTAAATATAATATTGTTTGCTTAAATAAAATCCTGCTGCTCCAAACAGGCTAATTATTATGCCTCTGTCTTCACATGTCTTGTTTGCTAAGCCCTATAAATCTAGAATAACCCAGGAAATCATAACTATGAGAATTGGACTCTGGGATAGGAGACTCTTTTAATGAATCTCCCTGATAATTGTTTATCTCTCAACATACCAAATTAGCCCACCCAGTATTTTATAAATTGGTAACATACACCAGTGGTAAAATGTATCTCATTTAATCTCTCTAGTCCCCTTTGAACAAGTGGCAGCAAGGAAAATGAATAGGAAATGCTGACGCAAACAAAAGCAAAACAGGACTCCTGCTGTATCACCCCCAATGGCAATCATATTTAACAGATTATATAAGAAGCAAGCTCAGGTTTTTCCACAGAATGAACACTGAATGGGGAATTATGTGAGTCTGGAAGAAGAACAAGCTGTTCAACCCAGCCTAGTCTCTTCTAAATAAAAACAGGTCTCCTGTGGCTCAGACAAAGTGTTTCTTGCTCTTTGATGTTTCACAGCAGGAGATGACTACCTCAGCCCCAGTAAACTAATGGGCTCCATTGCAAATGCTTGCCCAGATCCCCTGGTGCACACTTTTGGTCTGAACAACTGTTTCAGGCCCTTGTCAAGCATCTTTTCTGGCCAGCACTGCCCAGAAGTGCACAGGAGTTTTTTGTATGTCCCAGTTTAATTCAGTAACATTGCCTTTGGAAAGAACTAATTTATTATAAAAAACTTATCTCAACATGGAGCTGGTCTGCAAAATACCACAAATACCTATTACCTAAAGGGATTTGTTTTTGCATTTCAACATATCTATTTTGCTTTCTATGAAATAAAACCAGGCCTTTTCATCAGAGCAGGAGTCCCCAAACCCTGAGTCATGAACCGGGACCAGACCATGGGCCGTGCTGCCCAAGCAGCAGGCAAGTACACCAACCTTCATTTTGCACGGGAGCTACGTTGTGCATGCAAAATCATCTCCTCCCAACCAGCATTGGTGCTACAGCTGTTTGGAAACTCTAAACTATTCTTAACACTGAAAGGGCAAAAGTAACAAGGGCAGTAGGGATGGAGACCCTGAAATACCTTTTCTTTCCATTGGCTGAACTACACACTCTCACTAATGTACTTACAGCCAATGGATTTCCAAA